>JAODUJ010028953.1:0-12432 GCA_027564615.1 Psolus chitonoides | reverse complement strand
TGGAAAAACAAGGTGTGCGATTTTTCGCACCCCTCGCTCGAATTTGAGGCGTGCGATGGCGTGCGATCGCTCTCGCACGCCTCAAAAAGGCAAGGCCTGATACATAACATCAATTGAGCTGACCAGTACTGTAGATTACTAACAGAATTTGGTTGAAAGAAAATGGCCTTTCACCTGAGTTACTTACCCCACAGCGAAAATATGTATTTCTGGTAGAGGGTAACACCACTGATATTTCAATGCAGTCAATGCAGTTTAATTCTGTTCCAGAGGCGAAGCTAGGAATTGATAATTGGGTCGTATGTGACCCAGCTCTTCCCCTGGCCATGACACGCTCGAAACTGCGAATAGCAAGAGAATACATCTAGCAGGGTCACTGGGCGTGATGCTACCCGAATGTCGCGAATAATAGGGGCTGTCTTAAGCGCCTCCTCGGCCAATGTTGCGGAAATTTCCCCTGCCCAATAACAACCATGGGTGATAGAGTTAAGCTGTTACAGTGCACTAATACATGTATGGTGCTTTTGCTTACCTTAACTGATGTTTTCTTTGTATATTTCTCACTCATTTGAATGATACTTGCGAAGCAATTAAATTTGCTCCATCTTCACTGGTCGGTGTGACCAGCCCAAACTCTGGCCGACCGGTGTATGTGCCTTACAAAACATTAATAAAGCTCACCAGAACTGCGTTTTGGGGTGAGAGACAAAGACCTTCAATTTCCATTCAAATTTTGTACAACAATGCAATAAATCCACTTCTTCTTTTCCAACAGGATAAATCTGGAGCATGTGGTCCGTAGCGAGGTCAATGGAAAGTGCTGCCTAATCACGTTTCTTGAAGAGGAGAATAATGAACTGACGACAAGGACTTCTGAATTCAGGTTTAATAGCAAGGAACAGGCCGAAGGGCTCTACAGGTCAATCACAGAGAAATATGAATTCTTTGTTAGCGATCATGTTCGGTCCGCCGTCTTGGCTCAAAACGTGAGAGGCTTGAAGGGCAGCATCGTGTCGCTGTTCCACATCAACTCTGACATTGGCAAGAGGTACTCTTTTGACGTTCGTCGGACGTGTAGGGAAGTCCAGGAGGCAACACGTAGGTCACTGTACAAAGCTCAACTCACACAGGGAGCGACAAACAGTCTATTTGACAACACTGAGGCAGAGCACGACAGCAAAGATGTTGAGCAAAGAACTAAGGAAGAATTGATTGATAAACTCAATACCTTACATGATGCAATGATGTGTAAAGTATGCATGGATGCCACCATAAACACCGCCCTCTTTCCCTGCGGCCACCTACTCTGCGGGGACTGTGCAGCACGTCTTGAAGAATGCCCAAACTGCAGGCAGGCAGTGGGCCAAAGGCAGAGAATTTTCCTACCCAACGTTGAAGACATCACTTGTCATACGCAGTCGTAGCTGTTGTACTGTGGAGTTGTGTAGTTCGTATTACACAGATGGATGGCTGGTGCCAATATATCAAACAAAGTGCAGTATTATTTTTCATTTCCTTTTTGATTTTTTTGGGCATGTATTCGTAGGTTGTAGTTTCCTTCAATGATACAAGGGAGATCTCATTCCAACCATTGTACCGATGTTTGATACATGTGAGGGATTAGTGGTCACAAATGCAAGATTTTATCATTGAAAAAGTACTTCATCAGAAATATACCAAAAATGGGACAAACTCATTCAATGAGTTTGTAAAAGTGTGACATGAATAACTGCATGTATACAGTTTTGGACCAGAAATGGAAACTATAGAGATGTTATTTCAGGAGTGGTGTATCAAACTTTATATTATGTCAGTCTTTTGTGTTACAAACTAACAATCTGGAAAATCACCTGAATTTTGTTTTTCTGTAGTATATGTGCACATCTTTATGAAATGTTTACAACTAACAATGTAACCAGTAAGTGACAATGATTGTAAAGTGTGTAAAAACTATTAAAAAAGCAAAAAAAAAGAAAATGTGTTTAAAGTTACTATCTTTCTACATTTATTCTTGAATCTTGATTTATCCAAGATCACAGTAGAGGCTTAGTATATGTTTATTCATTCAAGAGGCTGTTGCTAATGTTAATTTTCACTGGGTATGTTAGAAGTGAACATTGGGTATGACAGCTCATGACTGTAATCATTGTGCAGGAAGCTTGTACTTATATCAAATGGGAACATGTTAAAGCATGTAATAGTATTCATTAGTGTTGGCAGTTTCTCTTGTTTGTTACCAGTATTCCAAAACGTATCCAAAACACTCAAGAATAGCCATACAAATATGGTTAGAAGAGTAGAAGACAGTCAATTACAATATGATCCCAGAAAAAAATGGTATGCATCCTTGATCTTATGAAATTATTTGTTGAACCCTGTATCCAAAATCTTCTAATCTCATCAGTTAGACCTATAAACGTTCTGCTGACATTTAGCAGATCATAGGTTGTGTAATAGACAGTGAACTTTTCTCAGAATATCAATGCAAATATATCGCTCTAAGAGCTGTAAAAGGAGTGTTATTGTTACAAAGGAGAAGGGCGGTTTTAAAAACACCACTTGTGGCTGTCATCTTTTCAATGTTAGGCTCCTCATAAGAAATGTAATATAGATGAGATGAAACCTCAAAATGATACAAAAGTATGAGAGGATGAGCAATCAATCTCTTCTCCAAACTGCAGCAGCTCAAGTCTTGTTCATGTTGCATATAAAACATTTATTCCTTCATTTAATAGATGTGTTGATGTAAACAAAACTAGAATCACTTTATTGAATGTGCAAAAGGTAACAAAGAAATGCATTCGGTAAATTGTAGCTGTGCAATATGTCATAGAAAACTTGCATTGGGTTACCTACTTCTCAGTGTCGTTAACCTAGCTAGATACCTCGATAAGGTAAACCATATACAACTTTGGGAGAGACAACTGCATCTTCATTGTATCCCTGATTCAATTTGGCACATCTTTTTAAGTGTTCATGCTACACTACTAAGGCTGTAAAACATGCTTATATATTTTGAAGAGTGTACATATTTCTATCCAGCTCACCTACATGTGAGAATTAACTGTTCAGCAAGTGCAAAATTGTGCAATTATAATAATTATTTTAATATAGATGTTAACAGTACCTTTGGTTACTGTAGTTTGTGTTCTAGGTATCTACAACACTCATTTATGTAACAGTCGATTTTAGCTGAAAATGATGCATGTATGTAAAGAGCTTTAGTATCATTCAAACCAAAGTGTGTGAATGCTTTTAGAAAAAGGAAATTCTACTTTCCTTCAATGTTTATCTGTGGAAGAAGGTACAAATTCTACTTTCATTGTTTGTCTGTTAAACACATTGTCAAATGACGAATACTCTTCAGTATGGAGAATTGTTAATCAGCCAGTCTTTATATTGCTTAAAGGAGCTTGATGAGTTTGTGGGGTTCCATAATTGCATGGGCGTGGATCATGGGGGGGACAGGGGGACGCGTCCCCCTCACTTTAAAAAATGCTCCCATTGACTTTATGTTTTTCACACAGTAATTTTTTTGGAGAAGGGTAAAAGTCCCCCCCACTTTTGAAAATGGATCTACGCCCATGGCTATTAATGTTAATTTTAGGTAACATTGAACTGTCTTTCCACATCTTGTTCTCAATTGTGTTCGAATGTTTGTTAGCATGTGTAGGTGTGTGTGTATGGTACTTTTAATTTTTGGCTGGATCAATTTAATTTCCTGATTTGGTGTAGATAGGTCATATTCAGTACAATATCTTGTGGGACTTCCCCTTGGTGCCCAGCATGATTAGTGCACAGTTTGTATCTTAATTTCTTTCCAGTTTAGCATGTATTGTGATTGTGGTCTTGGCCCTTGGGGAAAATTAAAATACTTTCGGAGAATTTCTGTTTTATTGTATGTCACATTTTGCAGAAAAAGTAACATGTAGGCTCATGTGAGTTCCCATAGTCAGTCACAGGATCGGATCATTAGGATGTCATATGGTAACTACACCCCTAGACAAGTGGGGGAATTCCCTGAGGACTAGCCCACCAATGGGTGTGACTCAATATCACCACTTTTGTCAGCAGGAAGAAACTATTTCACACAGTAGTTTTTCTGAGAGTGGGCCTGGGATCACTTCGCACCCCTGGGCTCCCTTCCCCCCTGGGAAAAAAAATCCGGCATACGCGCCTGGTAACTGTCAGATCATAACCAACAGTGTGTTTGACTAGTGAAGGGGTGGTGCCAGTGGAAAAGGGGGGTGAAGGGTTGATAATGTGATCCAGGGGCATCCATCCCGGGGGGATGGGGGGATATATCCCCCCACTTTTGGAGATGCTCCTATTGAGTTTAACATTTTCACACAGTAAATATTTGCTTTGGGGCCTCTCATCCCCTCCACTTTTTCACATGGATGTGCGCCACTGATGTGATCTCAATGCTGATGGGGTTATAGCCATTCTAAGCCTTTGGGCACACAACTTGGTAGAGTCACACACCCTATTATCACCTCATCATGCCCTTTCTGTATGTTACTGTATTGCCAAACTATACACTTTTAATAAAAGAGTCAGTCTATTAGCCCTGGCAGCCTGCCCAACTTATATTTTACTAGGCAGAGAATACAATTTGTTTGGAAGGTGAAATAGAGTTGACCCCAAGTCAGATTAACCTTGAAGTCTGTGGCAAAAGTAACACCTCTTATGGCATGCCTCTCAGCAGGTTCTTATCTAACTCCCCTCTGTGAACAAATGGAATCTTCTGATGGCAACAAAATAACAGAATCAATCCCCCTGGTTATTAGTGTAGGAGTCTATTAGTGTTTGGGGGGTTGAAGGGTCACCATTATGCTCTATTTAACCCCAGACCTCCATTACCCTTGGGGATAAAGATATGTCCTCTTCTTCATCCCCTGTGGGAAGGTGTTGTGTACTGGCTAGCTATTGCTTCTGTGTGTATACATAATATGATATTGTAGCTAACAAATTGATTTAGTTATTGCCAATGACACTGCAAATTCTGACCTCATAAATCTTATACCCCAGTCAGTGTTGCCACTCTCTCAAAACTTCTTGAAAAAATGACAAGATGACAAATTGTGTTTTGGTCAAAATGACTCCTGTATAAACACCAATTGAAACTGACTATTGGTAATTTGGTACAGGCTAATTGTATGATGTGATACTGTGCAATACTCGTGAGTTGGAGCAAAGTGCATCTGAGATCCTCACCCAGGGGCAAGTCCAGAGAGGGTGCTTGAATGCTTCCGATGCAGATAATAATAATAATAATAATAATAAATGAGATTTATATAGCACCAAATTAGAAAACAAAGTAACTACCCTAGGCGCTTAACAAAAAGTCAAATCAACAATCAGATCAAATCAGATGCATCTTCGACCGACCACCAAGATTTGCGGACAAATAAAAATAGACTAAAAACCTGGCTGGTTTTGGTTGTGCAATAGTCCCTAGAATGCACCAAATGTGGGCCATTTGGGATAAAAATGCCACCCCCACTGTCGAAATTCCTTGGACCCCCTCCCCCAGTACTGGAGCTAAAACATAAATTGAAGGGGCCTCGAAATGTAGCATACATGTGAACAATTATGGTTATTAGGCTAATTATAATTTTATGTCAATCTTACCTTTCAGCCCATTTGGGCTCATTGTGCAATTCTACATCAATCCGAATTTGTCCATCTTGGTTGGTATAAGTGACTGATCTCAAATAGATATTTTAGAGTGAACACACATACTACATACTATAGTGTTAGGCACTTTTGTAATGAGAGTGACCTCCTGCAGGGAGATTGAGACCATTGGCATGGCTGACCCCATGCTGTGATCAGGAACAGAAATCTCTCTGGGTGGATTCTTGGCAGTAGGCTGTTTTGGTCTATTTAGTGTGGAGGATGGGTAGTGGATTGCTCTAATACTAAAAATACCTACTGTGCCAGGTCTGTGAAAGTGCAATGGCCAGTTTACAAGCAATAACACAGTTCTGTGTGTATGGTTGTTAGCCCCTGAATCCGGAATTCCGCAATGTAGTCCTGTACATCGAGGAGCAGAGTACCAAGGGGGTTAGGTTTGGGGAGGTTTTGCACCCCTTTCTAATGCCCAGCAGCATCGGTTCCATGGGGTTTCAAACTGGGATTTTACCCTGACAATTCTGTTTTTCCCTGAAAATTACACTAGTCGGGCGAGTCCGGACTGCAGTCCTGACCCTGCCTCATATGCCTGTGGTTTTGGGCATACTGTGATGAATTAAAAGTAGGCCTACAGTAACTCGATAGTTCTTAATGTGTCCTTTGTGGCTCGTTTATTTTGTGATCTTTGGCCGGATTACATGACAAATCTGAAATACGGGACCTAGGCCCTGCCCCGCCCTCAATTATGGAATGTCTCAACCATTGTGGAACAGTTGGTGTCCCACTCTGTGTGATGCTAAACATTATCAGGTTATAGCCTGCTTCCAAGTACTTTGCTCCATTTGGAGGTGGGGAAAGATGGATGTGGGGGGGGGGGTGTTGAATTTGATTCCCCAGGGCAAACATTTGAGAGGGCTTGACTGATGAACCTGGAAATCAATGATTTCAGTCAGTGTGGAGCCCTACATTATATGATAGCCCAATGGAAATTGAAGGCCCCCCCCCCCCCAGGTGATCGCAGAGAACTCGGAACTGTGTGTTTTGGTTTTACGGTCTGATGGTCCTTTCGCTCTTTGGTCATTCTTATCGACTTGATTTGATTTGCACACACAGATACGCAAACACAGAGACACACGCACACACACAGACTCACAGAGACATGCACGCACAGAGACACGCACACACAGAGACATGCACACACAGACAGACATTCACAGATGTTACAGACAGACACGCACACAACATCTAGGCCTACTGTATTCCAGAACAATTTCACAATCTAAGTGTTAACACCAACACATCATAATACATGTGGAGCACTATAAAATGGGCTGTGAAACAACAATTCCAAAAATCATCCCATTTTCAATTCAACCTGCAAGTGCTAATTCCATTGAAGGCCATTTGGGCAAGAAGTCCTTGAACTCTTTTGTTGCCACTGCTCAATAAGTGGATGTTCAAACAGGTAGAGTCATATAGCAGATTCATGTTAGAAGGGGAGATAATAGCCCTCAATGTGAAAGATATTATACCCACAAGTTGTATAGGATTAGTGTAACAAAAGCCCAAACAGAATTGTTAGGTTGTTAAAAAGTTTTCCCTGTATTGTATGGAGTTTGACCTGGCCACAATGCCTTTCAACATCAATGGACCTGTTTGTCTTTTAATAGCCTTGTTTGTTTCCGTTTCTGGAATTTAAATGAGAGTGATAGCCTTTATACTAGTCGGATTATTTAATGGGCCTCTTCACACGCGGATCAGTCCGAACCCAGCTCCGGCCACAGCCTGGCCTGAAACCCTGGAAACCCCTTTGCTTTGAAATACGAACCAGTCGAAACCAGTCCGAAACAATTTTGTAAATAGAATGTAAATATTAGCGTGTTGCTATGGGCGACGGGGACAGATATTATGTGCATATTTAATAATCTCGCCCAAGTAAACAGAGCAGTGATAACTGTTATTTTGCAGAATTTGTAATAGGCCTGGATGTAATGAACTTGAGCCATTGAAATTATCAGCGCGGAAATGTTGGGGTCTGGAACCGCTGACCCAGCCCCCCTTTCACACCGCAAAATTTACTCTGCAAATCTCTGCCTTGTGGGTGGTCTTGGTTCAGTCTGGAGCCTGGCCCTCCTCGACTAGGGCTAGGCAATCCAAAGAGAACCATGTTCACACACAGTAAATGTAGCCAGGCTCCAAGGTCGGTTCCTACCAGTGGTGTAGTTAGGATTTTACTGAGTAGGGGTCACAGTGGGGGCACTAGCAACATTTGTTCACCTCGATCCATACTAGTGTTGCCACGATATGCAAATTTTGATATCGATATCGCAGGCAAATTAATTTTTTCATCAAACAATATCGCGATATATCGTGGAATGTTATGGTTAAAAAAAAGTATTTTTTTTGGGGGGGGGAATGGACATTTTAGGTCTAGTGTTACAAATTAGTGTTACATTGACTGGTTAGCCTGCCACATTGTAAGTACGTAACTTTAACCTTCAATATCTTCGTACATTTGATGACGTCATTGCACAGCGTTATAAACGAGTGAAATGTACTAACGATATCTGCTAACATCGCTAAAAATAAACTTCGTAATGCATATTTTGGTTACTTTTTACATAAAAACTAATTAAAATTACACCCCAACAAATAGGGAAAATTTAATAACATACTTCTGATGCGAAATATGTTATTTGAGGAAAAATAATAGTCACTATACAACAGGTGTTACATTTATGAGCGGTATATAAGCAAGTCTAATTCGTTATAGTGTTACATACAGCAGGAGCTGTTTGCAGTTAAGCCGGGGTTCTCTCCGGTGGCCGTGTTTGGGGTTCCGGCTATAAAACGTCCCCCACCTCTAACACAGGCTTACGAATTGCATTGAATAGGCGAGGGGGATCTCATAAGTTTACTATTAACTTATTTTTTTACGGATTTTGTTGTCACGATCACAAACTTTTTAGCGTTTTGAGTGATTTTTCAAATTCCGTGATTTACCGTGAAAAAATCGGAAATCCGTGAATCCGTGGCATTTTCCGTGATCGCGGAAAATCATCGGCCCTACAATAGATAGGAGAGATAGGTGAGGAGTGCATGCACTACTACAAATATTTCTGCACCCTACAGGTAGGTGAGAATTTTTGTAAACAAATAAAGTCTACTGCGTCTTGTTTGTTAATTAAGCTACCTAATTGGATTTAGTTGGTCGTGGGATATCTGCACGTATCATGTGCTTCCCCATAAGCAAGGAAGGTGGAAGTGTTTGTTTGATGTGATTCCTGGCAAGGGATGGCTGTAATTGATAGGGGACATGAGGACCTTCCATACAAACGTTATAACAAAGCCACCTTAATTGGTTGATTGATTAGGAAGTGGTGTAACAGTGAAGAATTCTCTTGGTTCATGTTGCAACATGAATTGAACATTCCTGATTATGTGCAGTTATCAGATCCAATCCGAGGAGAATTATAATAAGGAAGATCCTTCGAAAGAATGTCCTGTTTGATGAGTAGAACCAAGAATATTCTAGTTCATGTTCTCTTTCATGAAAAGAGATCGATGAGGTCAGGAAAACTTGCATATATGTTTTGCTTGCACGTCAGAAAGCAGTACGACAGTTGTTGATGGTTTCGCAAAATTCTGGTTTCACAAAAAAACTGTCCTGCAGTTGTTGATGGTTTCATTGTAGTGGGAGAGCAATTCATTCTGGTAAACAAATTGTGTTCACTGGTTATGTTATGTTCGGCACAGTTGTCCTGCAGTGGTGATGGTCAGGTTGCTGCCACCTCTCTCAGCATTTAGAAAAGTGGCTAAAGGCTGAGAGTCTCACTCAGGTTCATCAGATGGGGACGTTAAAAGGCGTTCCTGAGAGCAGGATGGCAATGTATAGTTACACATGCCTGCCTTGTTATTCTCTGAACACTGTTCGAAAAGAGAAGGCTAGATATCGCCGGTGTTCATCCATGATCACACGTGGCTCAAAGGTTCCTTGATGAGCCATAGTTGGCTTCCTGAATCCATAGATAACTAAACTAAACTAATCTATGTGTCTGATAGCCTGCTTGTAAACACAATTTCTGAAGATAGCAAGCATTCACAAATTGTGTAGGCTTCCCATGTGGAGTACAAGATCAGTATTATTTACGAAAGGGGTCCTAAGAAGGTCATTTGAGGTCGAGAGGTAAAAAAAAAAGCCTTGTGGACATGAAAGTGTTTGCATTGCTTCTTGGTATAAAAAAACCCTTAGATAGATAGCAGTTCAAAGCCAAACCACTTAGTAAGCACTCTCATATAGGCATCAATCCATGTCCAAAAGTGAGGCAAACATGACCCCACTGAAAAAAAAATTCAGGCCTTTTTACACATGAACTCAGTCGGACCGAGCTCGGAGGCCAGGCTGTCACCATGCTGCAGTCTGACCCCAAAAGCATTTGCTTCCACATGCGAACCAGGAAAAACCATTTGGGTCAGAATTACTTGGGAATGGCGCAAACAGGGGAGAAATCTTGGTGTTGTCACTGGCAAGTGCAACATATAGGCATAGTAAAAGAAGAAAAATAATATTTTCACAAGATAAAATATAGGACTGTCTCATTGTTGAATTATTTTAATGAAAAATGCATTCACGGTATGAGAGTGGAAAAACAGGAACTGGAACTTGCGACCTAGAACCGCCTCTTTCATGCATCAAAATTCCCTATGCTAAAATCTGCGTCATGGATGGTCTCGGTTCCATCTGTGGCCTGGCCCTACTCCTCAACCGGGCCAGGCACTCAGAGCCAGGCCTTGAGAGAACTCAGATCATTTTGCTGCGTGAACGAGGTTCTCTCAGGGTCAGGCCGCGGCCTAGCCCTGACACTGAGCTTGACTAAACGATCTGAGTTCTCTCGGGGTCAGGCCATGTGGCCCTGACACCGAGTTTGACTAAATGATCTGAGTTCTCTCGGGGTCAGGCCGCCGCCTGGCCCTGACACTGAGTTTGACTATATGGTCCAAGTTCTCTCAGTGCTAGGCTGCGGCCTGGTCCTGACACTGAGTTTGACTTTGTTCTTCATGTTCGCGTGTGAAAAGGCCTGTGTTCAGGGTTATAGCTAGAAAAAAGCTAGCGCCGGCTAATTTTATCAATGATGATCGGAGTGAGCCGAGCACTACGGATCACAGCCGGAGGCCCGCTTGAGTTTTACGGTGCTCTGATACATGCAACTGCATATTTTCACTCATTTGAATCATATATGAAGGGTGTTAATTTGCATGTAGTGCCTGCCGGTCAGGGCTATTGCTGTCCGGCGCGGGCCTGTGGCATAGCTAGTGCCCTGCCTGTGTTAACCTTTCAGACCATGTCTGGGTCGCATTTGACCCTACCTCTTCCCCTGGCCACGCATAGCTCGAAACTGCCAGTAGATGCCTCAAATTTGCCAACAAAAGGGACGGACTTAAGCCTCCTCGGCCATGGTCGCGCAAATTCCCCCCTGCCTAATGTCAGTCATGGGTTGAAGACCTAAATATAGCTACTTTTGTGTGTGCGGTAACTATGGAAACACAGAGATGTGTTGGTAGACGACCGTTCACAGTATGCATAGTATAACCCTTTAGACCATATCTGGGTCATTGTGACCCTACCTCTTCTCCTGGCCAGGCATAGCTTGAAACTGCCAGTAGATGCCTCAAATTTTGAGCATCTGATTGCAGGGGCACTGTGGCTTGACGACCCAGGCTGTTGTGAACAAAAGAGACAGACTCAGGCCTCCTCCCAGCCATTGTTGTGCAAGTTCCCCCATGCGTAATGTCAGCCATGGGTTGAAGACTTAATGAGTTTATCCTCAGGGAGGGGAACATGTCCCACACACTTGACAAATTGTGGTTTCTCACTGAGCCATGCATCTACCCATCTGAACCATGTCATTGAACCATGTCACCTGCTCTGTGTATGGAAGCTTGTTTTGGTTACAAAGAGCATGTGATTACCAGTAAGAATTACTGTGGATGGAAGTGTTTGTTTTAGTGGATTCCTCCTAAGGGATGGATGCAATTGATTAGGGACATGGATTGTTGGGTACTTACGTAGTAAGTAGAAAAGAATTGTGGTTCCCATGATTGAATAGGGGAAGGAGTAGAGAAGCAAGGAGGAATTCCTTGATGGGAGGATATTCTATTACATGAGTGGAATCAAGAATGTTGTAGTTCTTGTTCTACTTTATGATAGCTTCTTCTTCATGAAAGAAACCATTTAGATGAACAGTTGACAACCTCCGTGTGGCGAACTCATGTTTGGGTCGCGACCCACACCACATCTGTATTCTGGACCTTTTTCTGTCCTTTTCTAGGGCACTTCTGGGAGCCTTTAAACATGATCACAGATTAACATAATACTTTAGGCTACCTATATATATGTATGGTCTTTTCAGGTTCCTTTTGGGCTTTGAGCCTCTGGGATTCTTAATCCAGGCTATATTATCCAGCACTGTCTCCACAATAAGTAGTATACTGTTTCGCTCATAAATTTGTTTATCTCTGATGCATGCTGCAGGGTTATAAAGGCCATATCATACTACACTCAGCGCTGCGCCATGGGGCACGATAAAAAGTTGTAGTAATGTTTTTACTAGTGTTTGACCGATTATATGATAATCGGAAATGACTAATTACCCATTGTTGATTCCTTGCTGGCAAAAGGGAATCTATGTAGTCATGCATGTATGTATGTATGTATGTATGTGTGTGTGTGACGCCGCTACCAAACACGATAAGTGAATGATGCTAGGTCCGACTACTGTCATACTTGGTAGGTAT
>JAODUJ010028842.1:0-12433 GCA_027564615.1 Psolus chitonoides | reverse complement strand
CATACACCGAAGCAAAGACATTGTTAGATCAGAGGTATGGTGACCCCTTCGTTACGGCAAATGCTTTCAGAGAAAAAACTTGACTCATGGCCAAATATTCCCTTCCGCAATTGAGAGGCACTCAGAAAGTTTTCAGATTTCTTGAGACAATGTGAATCCGTAATGAAAATAACTGGCAGCCTAAATGTCTTGAATGAAACTGCCGGATTGGCTAATTACACGATGGGGCAGGAAATTAAAGTAAGTATGGGTTCCCTCCTTAGGGAAAGGGGACTTTGTTATGGGTGTCGAAGACAGGGACATCGCTCTCAAATGTGTCGTAAGAAAATCACATGCAAGATTTGTACAAAGAGCCATCCAACTTCTCTGCATGGTGATGTGAGAATGAACCCTGCACCTAAATCTGAATCGAAAGGGTATATATGAAGGGGTCCAAGCCGATATTTCTGTATCAAGCGAATTAGGTTGAGCACCACAAGTCACGAATTCATTGATAGAATTTCATGAAATTTGGTGGACATGTTTAGTATTAGATAATGATTAATTTATATTAGCATGGGAGGGTAAGGTCAAAGGTCACATAGTTGGGGCGGGCACGAACATGCGTTTATAGCCCTCAAATGACTGCTGATGACTTCCAAATGATCTTCAAATGTGTCTACTGTCACAATAGACAAAACTTAATATGCTTGCTTATTACACATGGTGCTGAATAATTATGGTGTTGTATCATGTCCGATGAACAGTGATTAATGGATTACATGGGCTTGGATGGTTTTCTAATCCTCTCTGCTCAACGGCATATTCACTTATTCTTTTGTTACTGGGTGAGCGTATTGTTTTAGGGACAGTTGGCGCCTATCAGTGATTTTCAGTCTCACACACCATTGGCCAATGAGACGGGCAAATAGGCAATACCCCATTCCGTTAATGAACGTGTACCGACGCTATGTGAGTAACAGTATTATAACAGTACTTACCTACCTACTAGATTATTTTACGAACTTGTTCCAGTAGCTATCATTTATTATACAAATATTCTGGATCACCAAATAGAACATGGAGTATTTAGCCTATTAGTTCAGTTAAGTTGCACGAGGGTGCATCCTTTACTGGCATCCACGGAAATTAGGAAGAACAATATTACGTTATAACCACTTTACAATCACCTATACTGAATTCCGGCTGGAAGGAAACCGCTGATATATTGTAGACAAGGACAGTCTCCTAACCCGTGATGTAAATACAAACATTCACGATAATGCCCCGTGCCATAGTAGGTTACTGGATCATTTAAGCCTGGCAGAGGCTGCCCAATGACCTCAAAATGACGGGGTGGGAGAAGGGTGAGGTAGGCACGCAGGAGAGGGAGCTGGGAAGCGGTGGCTGTTCTAAGCAAAATTGGTGCAGAGGCTGGCCAAGGCTTATTGGTGTCAGTCGGCGTAGGTATATGCACTATCGGTGTGCTGATGTATCAATTTGATATACATTTTGTAAGCAATTTAAGCTTTTGCCCTAGCTCATACTTTAATACCAAGTTGAAGTAAATTGGTCGTACACTATTTGATCTATGTCTAAAAAACAATATTTCCCCCTCAATATGTCCAAAAATGTAAATTTAACCCCAAAAGTTCCACATTTTCTATTGAAGTTGGAGCTTTGGCACTGTGGCATATACCTCATTACCAAATTTCGAGGAAATGAGCCATTCAGTTTCTATTCATGTCTGAAAACCCATACCCCCTCCCCGATTATTAAAAATATAGATTCCCCCCTCCAAAATGAGAAATACTGCCCACCCCCCCAAATTTTCACATTGTTGATGTTGATTTGATGACAATTTTGTAAGCAATTCAAGCTTTTGTCCTGGCTTCTACGACATTACAATTAGTTTTACTCAAAATTGACTAAAAATTCTGATTCGCCTCCAAGAATATAATGTTTTCTATTATTTTTCAATAAAAATGTTATAAATGTTGCAAATTTTCATCAATAATCTACTCCCTACCAAGTTTGAGATTATTCTTCAACACGGTTTTGTAGTTACGTTCCAAAAACTATTTTTGTTGCCAAAAATTGACCAAAAAGACAGATTTCCCCCCAAAAAAATCCACAATTCTATTATTCTAATTAATTTGTTTAAATATGTTGCTAGCTTCTGTCATGGCTTTTTGTTTTTCAAAGTTAAAGTGAATCGGCCCCAGGATATTTCATTTATGTCCAAATAACTGTATTTTCCTCTAAAATTAAAAATTGTTTAAAAATCATGATTTTTCTCCAAAATGTCCAGAGTTTGAATTATTTTGATCCATTTTCTGGCGAAAATGTAAGCTTTTCCCACATTTCACCTCTGTCCAAAAGTTGACAGTAATCCGACAATCGGAGTCTGAGATATGTCTAAAAAACAATCAAAAATATGACGCACACACACACACACACACACACACACACACACAAACACACATACACACATATTCACAGAAAATGTGCACACACGGACAGTCTTTTGGGTGTACCCACTTACTGGACCCCCCGGCACCCATGGACACTTCACCAGAGGGTACCCTTCATGTATCGCTATTCACCCACCCAACCCATTATCATGGCAACCGTTGCTATGATGATGAGTAATAGTGTTTATAGGTCTAACAAAATTTCATCTGCGATGAGATAAATAGCCTTGTGTGTTCACATGGTTGAACCAACTTGAACTTTACGGCATATGGTAGAACCTCAAACTTGAACTTGCCTGGTATGGTTAGATTACAGAGCCACAAACATGAACTAGCCTTGTATGGTCAGATGGTAGAACCACAAACTTGAACAAGCCTTGTATGGTCAGATGGTAGAAGCTCAAACTTGACCCATTGCCTCATGTGATGAACCTCAAACTAGAACTAACCTTGCATGGTCAGATGGTAGACCCACAAACTTGACCCATAGCCTCATGTGGTAGAACCTCAAAAATGAACTAGCCTGATGTGGTCAGATTATAGAGCCACAAACATGAACTAGCCTTTCATGGTCAGATGGTAGAACCACAAACTTGAACTAGCCTTGTATGGTCAGATGGTAGAAGCTTAAACTTGACCTATAGCCTCATGTGATGAACCTCAAACTTGAACTAACCTTGCATGGTCAGATAGTAGAACCACAACTATAGCCTCATGTGGTAGAACCTCAAACATGAACTAGCCTGGTGTGGTCAGATTATAAAGCAAGCCAAAAACAAGAACCAGCCTTGTATGGTCAGATGGTAGAACCACAAACTTGAACTAGCCTTGTATGATCAGATGGTAGAAGCTCAAACTTGACCTATAGCCTCATATGATGAACCTCAAACTTGAACTAACCTTGCATGGTCAGATGGTAGACCCACAAACTTGACCTATAGCCTCATGTGGTAGAACCTCAAACATGAACTAGTCTTGTGAGGTCAGAATATAGAGCCACAAACATGAACTAGCTTCGTATGGTCAGATGGTAGAACCACAAACTTGAACTAGCCTAGTATGGTCAGATGGTAGAAGCTCAAACTTGACCTATAGCCTCATGTGATGAACCTCAAACTTGAACTAGCCTTGCATGGTCAGATGGTAGAACCACAAACTTGACCTATAGCCTCATGTGGTAGAACCTCAAACATGAACTAGCCTTGTATGGTCAGATGGTAGAACCACAAACCTGACCCTATGCTCATGTGGTAGAACTTCAAACTTGAACTAGCCTTGTATGGTCAGATGGTAGAACACAAACTTGACCTATCGCCTCATGTGGTAGAACCTCAAACTTGAACTAGCCTTGTATGGTCGGATGACAGAGCCACAAACATGAACTAGCCTCGTATGGTCAGATTGTGGAATCTGAAATTTGAACAAGCCTCGTATGGTCAGACGTTAGAACCACAAACTTGAACTAGGCTTGTATGGTGAGATTATAGAGCCACAAACATGTACTAGCCTTATATGGTCAGATGGTAGAATCCTGAACTTGAACAAGCCTTGTATGGTCAGATGATGGAACCACAAGCTCGACCTAGCCTTGTTTGGTCAGATGGAACAACCACACACTTGAACTAGCCTCATATGGTCAGATGGTAGAACCACAAACTTGAACTAGCACTGTATGGTCAGATGCTAGAACCATAAACTTGACCAAGACTTGTATGGACAAATGATATAACCACAAACTTGACCCAGCCTTGTATGGTCAGTTGGTAGAACCATAAACTTGAACTAGTCCTGTATGTAATGTAACTATGATGTAACTATAAACTTGAACTAGCCATGTATGGTCAGATAGTGGTATCACACACTCGAACTAGCCTTGTGTGGTCAGATGGTGGGAGCACAAACTTGAACTGACCTCGTATGTTCAGATGGTGGAACCACAAACTTGACCTAGCCTTTCATGGTCAGATAGTGGTACCACGAACTTGACCTAGCCTTATATGGTCAGATGGTGGAACCACGAACTTAACCTAGCTTTGTATGGTCAGATGATGGAACAACAAACTTGACCTAGCTTTGTGTGGTCAAATGATAGAACCACAAACTTGAACTAGCCTTATGTGATCAGATGATAGAACTACAAACTTGAACCAGCCACGTATGGTCAGATAGTGGTACCACATATTTGAACTAGCCTTGTGTGGTCAGATGGTGGAAACACAAACTTGAACTGACCTCGTATAGTCAGATGGTGAAACCACAAACTTGACTTAGCCTCATTCGGTCAGATGGTGGAACCACAAACTTGAATGTGCTGTCATGCATTTGTATCTGTAATGCTTCTTGTAAACACGATAACTGAACAATGCAAAGATGAAACCTTTTCGAACTTGGGTGGTGGAAAACCCATAGTGAGTACATGGTCCCTATTGTTTTTGTAGAGGCAAATGTAATTTGAGATCACTAGGTCAAATACTGAAAACCTTGTTAACACCCTAACTTGATAAGGAAAACTCTTTTCAAGTTCATTGTTGGTATGTATATTCCTCATAATGAGTACATGATCGCCATTGCTTTTGGTGGAGGTCAAAGATCATCCTAGGTCATCATAAGTCAAACACTGTGAAATCCTTGTAAACACCATAACTTGATAGGGCGAAGTTCACTTGAGCTCATACTTAATATATGTTTTCATCATAGGTAGTATCTCATCCCTATTGCTTTTGATGGCAGTCAAAGGTCATAAAGGTCAATAGATGTCAAATGCCAAAAATATTGTAATCACCATAACTTGATAGGGCAAACTTCAATTGAGCTCATATTGTGGTTTGTGTACCATAGTCACCATAGTTAGTACACAATCCTTCTTGTATTTGGTTGAGGTCAAAGGTAATCCGAGGTCAACAGAGGTAAAAAACGAAAACCTTAAATTTGATAGGGCGAATTTCAATTGAGCTCATATTTGGTTTGTGTGTTCACCATAGTTAGTGCATGGTTCTTATTGGGTTTTTTTTTAAGTCAAAGGTCATCCGAGGTCAACAAAAGTCAAACAAGAAAATCAGGTTTTAATCTAAAGGCAAGGAATAACGGAGCCCTCAGCTCTTGACATTTCATTTAAAATATTTGTATGTTAAAGCAAAAGTCGAGGTTGATGTCAGTGTTGGCAGCTATATACCCACGAAATACATGGATGGGGTTAATGTTATTTGCAACAGTCACACATGGTAACGAAACTCGCAGTTGTTCTGCAGGAACATGAATACTGTAAAGGAAATTTCACAATCAACTCATCATAAACATGGCCAAAAATCTGTACATACAAGCTGTTCAATACCACAAAGCAAAAGGCATAGCTTCTGCATTGCTTTCATTGTAGTGCCAACGCTACTAATGAGTACATTATCCATACTACGAGGTGTAATTTGACCCCTGAGGTCAAGTTTGGTTGGGTAATGGAAATGTAAATAACCGACACACTGTAGAGGCCTAATGTATAAGCTAACTCTGTATACCTAGTAGTAGGCTTCATTTGGTACAATACGCCCTTTATCCTACTAACATTTGATTGAAACACATGATACCATGAATGTATCATCTTTTAAAGAATGAGTCACTTTCTTCTATTTGTAAACAGATTCATTTGTATGCCCGATGGATTATTTCAAGTGCCCCAACAACTATTGTATCCCTGAACGGTACCGGTGTAATGGCGAACAGGACTGCCCATACAACGAGGACGAACAATCATGTGGTATGAATGTTTTATTATAACCCCTTTCCCTTATAGCCCTTATCTCTTTATCCATCATCCCTTATTCACCATTCCTTATATTTCACCCCTCATCACCCCCTCATTATATCTCACAACTTATCACCCCTCCTTATATTTCGCCTCTTACAACCCCCTCCTTATATCTCACCTCTCGTCACCTCTCCTTATATATCACCTCCTTATATCTAACCTCTTATCACTCCCTCCTAATATCTCACCTCTTATCACCCGTCTTATGACCCCCTTCTTATATCTCACCTCTTATCACCCACTCCTTATATCTGATCTCTTATCACACCCTCCTTATATCTCACCGCTCATCACCCCCTTGTTATATTTCACCTCTTATCACCCCTCCTTATATCCGACCACTTATCATCCCCTCGTTATATCTCACCACTTATCACCCACTCCTTATATCTCACCTGTTATTACCCCCCTCCTTATATATCAACTCCTATTACCCCCTCCCTATATATTGCTCACCTCTCATCACTCCCTCCTTATAACTCTTCTCTTGTCATGCCCTCCTTATATCTCACCTTTGATCACCACTTCCTTATATCTGACCTCTTATTTACCCCCCCTATAACTCACCTCTTATTACCCCTCCTTATGTCTCACCTCTCATCACCCCTCCTTACATCTCACCTTTCATCACCCCTCCCTATATCTCAACTCATATCACCCCTCCTTATATCTCACCTCTCATCATGCCCTCAATATATGTCACTTTTATCACTCCCTCCTAATATCTCACCTCGTATCACCCTCCCTATATCTCACCTCTTATCACCCCTCCTTTTATCTCACCTCTTATTACCTCCTCCTTATATCTCACCTCCTATAAACCCCTCCTTCTATCTCAGCTTTATTCACCCCTCCTCATCTCTGAACACCCCTCCTTATATCTCACCTCTTATCACGCCATCCTTATATCTCACCTTTTATCATCCTTTCCTTATATCTCACCTCGTATCGCTCCTCGTTATATATCACCTGTTGACACCCGTCCTTATACTTCACCTTTTATCACCCCTCCTTGTATCTCAACTCTCATCACCCCCTCCTTATATCTCACCTCTTATCATCCCCTCCTCATATCTCACCTCATATAATTCCCTCCTCCTTATATCTCACCTTTTAGCACCCTCTCCTCATATCTCACCTCATATCATCAGTCCCTCCTCCTTATATCTCACCTCTCATCACCCCCTTCTTATATCTCCCCTTCTATAACTCTCTCCTAGTATTTCACCTCATACTATTCCCTCCTCTTTATATCTCACCTCCTAGTATCCTCCTGATAACTCACCTCTTATCATCCCTCCTCATATCTCACCTCATATCATGGCCTCCTCCTTATATCTCACCTTTTATCACCCCTCTTCATATATCACCTCTTCTCACCCCCTCCTTATAAATCACCTCTTATCATTCCTCTTATTTCCCTTCTTATGTCCCACTTCTCATCACCTCCTAATATCTCACCTCTTATCACCTTCCCGCTCCTTCTATCTCACCTCTTATCACCCTTTCTCATATCGGCCCCTCCTAATATCTCACCTCTTACCCCCTCCTCCTCATATCTCACCTCTTATCACCCTCTCTTTATATCTCACCTCTTATCACTACCTCTTAATTTCTCGCCTAATATCACCCCATCCTTATATCCCACCTCTTATATTCCCTCATATCCCACCTAATATCACCCCTCCTTATATCTTACCTCTTACCACCCCCCTTATATCGCACCTCTTATCACCCCTCCTTTTATCTCACCTATTATCATCCCCTCCTTATATCTCACCGCTTATTACCACCTCCTTATATCTCACCTCTTATCACCACTCCCCATACCTCACTTCTTATCATTCCTCCTCATATCTCACCTGTTATCACCCCTCCTTATATCTCACCTTTCATCACCCACTCCTTATATCCCACCACTTTATCACCCCCTCCTCATATCTCATCTCATATCATTCCCTCCTTATATCTCACCTTTTATCACCCCCTCCTCATATCTCACCTCATATCACGGCCTCCTCCTTATATCTCACCTCTTATCACCCCCTCTTCATATATCACCTCTTATTCCCTCCTCCTTATATCTCATCTCCCTCACATCTCACCATTACAAATGACAACAACCACAAAAATAAATAATAGGCAATATTATATTGATAGGTTTTAACTTTGCTCCTGGGAGTAATTAAAGTATTTGAGTTACGAATGTGCTGTGGAATGGAATTCCACGGCTTAGCAGAAACTATTATAAAGCCCATATCCCCATAGTATTTTGTACGACGATGTGTGGGACGATCTTCAGTGACCATGTCGACTATGTAACCAGGGGAAGTATGATGAAGTGCCATGTAGGTTAGGATCCTAATTTTATATCTCACCTCTTATCACCCCCTCCTCATATCTCACCTCTTATTACCCCCTCCTTATATCTCACCTCTTATCACCTCCTCCTCTTATCACCTCCTCCTCATATCTCACCTCTCATCACCCCTTCATATCTCACCTCTTATCACTCCTCCTTATATCTCACCTCTTATTACCCCCTTCTTGTATCTCACTTCTTATCACCCCCTTCTTATACCTCACCTCTTATCACCACCTTATATCTCACTTCTTATCACCCAGCTTTATATATCACTTCTCATCACCCCTCCTTATATCTCACCTCTCATCACCCCCTCCTTGTATCTCATCTCTTATCACCCCCTCCTCATATCTTACCTCATATCACCCCTCCTTATATCTCACCTCTTATCACCCCTCATATCTCACCTCATATCACCCCTCCTAATATCTCACCTCTTATCACCCCTTCATATCTCACCCCTCCTTATATCTCACCTCTTATTACCCCATTCTTGTATCTCACCTCTTATCACCCCCTCATTATACCTCACCTCTTATCACCACCTTATATCTCACTTCTTATCACCCAGCTTTCTATATCACTTCTTATCACCCCTCCTTATATCTCACCTCTCAGCACCCCCTTCTTATATCTCACCTCTTATCACCCCCTCCTCATATCTTACCTCATATCACCAGTCCTTATATCTCACCTCTTATCACCCCTCATCATATCTCACCTCATATCACCCCTCCTAATATCTCACCTCTTATCAACTCCTTATATCTCAGCTCTCATCACCCCTCCTTATATTTCAACTCTTATTACTCCCTCCTTATATCTCACCTTTAATCACCCCTGTTTATATCTTACCTATTATCACCCCCTCCTCATATCTCACCTCTGTTTACCCCCTCCTTATATCTCACTTCTTATCACCCTCTCTTTATATCTCACCTCTTATCACTCCTTCTTAATATCTCACCTAATATCACCCACTCCTTATATCTCACCTCTTTGTCACTCCTCCTTATATCTCACCTCATGTCATCCTCTCCTTATATCTCACCTCTTATCACCCTCATCCTCATATCTCACCTATTATCACCCTCTCCTTATATCTCACCTTTTATCACTCCCTCCTCTCCTCTTCTCCACATTTGTTGCCTTTTTGAATGTTCAAGGGCACCACTCAGCTTCACCGACACAAATGTATTTCAACCAGCACTCAATTTCACTAAAAACAAAGCTTTTTCATGCACGAAGAGGAATACTTAACTGCCCTACTCCAACCTTTTACGATGAGCACCAAGTAAGGCGACAGTATGTATCAATTTTATGTTGCTGGCAAACTGACTTGGCCTGGATTAGAACCCAGACCTTCTGGGTGCTAACAGTAGCTCTTAACCACAAGACCACTTCTCCTTCTCCCCCTTATCCTCATCCTCCTCGTCCCTTTCCCCTCCTCTTTTCCCCTGCTCCTACTCCTTTCCCTATCCCCTCCCCCTCCTCACCCCTTCTTTCCCCCTCCGATCATTATCCTTCTTCTTCCGATTCTTCTTATTTCACTTCTCTGTCACCTTCTTACTGATTGATAGACTGCTTACACTTGACCCCGAATGAAGCCAGACAATGAACTAGCAAGGGCCAAGTACTGCATAAAAACCACAAAGCCAAAACGCTTAAAGTGATTCATTGCTTGCTAATTGGCCAGTTGTATAAGCTCACTAAAAATACTAAATGTCATAACAACAGATGCCTCATTTTTGTCTCGCCTGAACTATGTTTAGAAGGCACTTAGTGGTCACCACGGCGTGCGTATGTGTGTGTCCGTCCATGCACTGTACTCGTGAACAGCATATTTGCCGCACCGTGAGAGCTCTGAAGACGACATTTGGCATGGGGTTGTAGGGGCACGGGTTTTTTATCTCATCAGCTTTTCAGCCCAAAATATGTTACCTAATTAGCCCAATTTGCATATTGACCTCATATCTCCTGAACCGTATGAGCTATGATGACACAATTTGGTAGGGGTTGGAGGCACGTGAGTTTTCGAACTGATTAGATTTTCCGCACAAAATACGCTAAATAATTATGCTAATTAGTCTAATTTATGCAAAATTACTAAACATTGTTGGATTTACATGGAATTCTAGTACATATAGTAAACATTTAGTAATGAAAATTGTGAAGGTCATTTGATGTCAAATCATGGATTGAACATATAATAAACATCTACCGGTGAAAATTTTGGAGGTCATCAGGGGTCATTTGAGGTCACATCATTAAACATTGCAGGATTTAGGAAACTTGGTACTTATAGTGAACATTCGGCGCCTGAAATTTTGAAGGTAATTTGAATGTCATCAGGGGTCATTTGAAGGCAAATTACTGAACAATGTTGGATTCACCTCAAACTTGGTACATATAGTAAAAAACTTGGTACATATAGTAAACATTTAGTGATGAACATTTTGAAGGTCATTTGGAGGTCATCATAGGTAAAGTCATACATTGTTGGATTTAAATTAAACTTGGTACATATAGTAATCATTTCCACGATCAAAGCAAAAAAAACCACTGTCAGGTAACCAGGCGAGACTAGAGGATCGAAAACCGCATTATGTATAACTGTCAATGTGAATCTGTGTTAACCACACAACACCAACTCCCAATAATGGATTATGCACTTGTTCAGGGAATGATACATATCAGAAGTAAATACAAACTTGTTAAAGTGGAGCATTTGACTTCTCCTAAAAACAACAGGGGACATGTACTCGTTATGAGAAACCTACACATCAAGTTTTAGTTTTAGCTGACCTGGCATGTTTGACTTGGAGTTTTTACAAGGTTTTCAATCCTTGACCTCTGACCTCTGCCGAAAACAATGGGGATCGTGTACTTATTATGGGGAACATACATACCAAATATGAACTTAATACTACCAGGCATGGTCGATATATCGTGTTTACAAGCAAAGCATCACACACATACACACGTGTTTACAATTAGCGTGTTTCCAAGCAAAACATACAAAAAAATATGAAACCTACACGCCAAGTTTTAACAAGATCTTACCATAGATGGTTGACTTAGAGTGTTTACAAGGTTTTCAATCTTTGACGTCTGTTGGTGTCTACTCTTTGTCCTCTGTTGACCTATGGTGACCTCTGATCTCTTCCCGAAACAATTGGATCATGTACTGATTATAGGGAACATACGTAACAAGGATGAACTTGGTCTGACTAGGCATGTTCGACAAAAAGTAACAGAAATACCTATATTTTTATTTTTCACCGATAGTGAGCTCAGACCTCCACCAAAAATAATAGTGCCTGTGCTCATTATGAGGAACATACACGCCAAATTTCAAGTTGATCGGTTGAGGCCTGTTGGACTTTGTAACACTGTTGACCTCTTCCAAAATAAATAAGGTTCATATACTCATTAAGGGAACATACATACCAAGTATGAACTTGATCCAACCAGGCATGTTCGACTTAGTGTGTTCATAAGCAGAAAATACCGAACTTTCACAATTTCTGATTCCTTGCTAGATGCAAAAGGAATACATGCAGTCACGCATGTCTGTGCATGTGTGTGTGCATCAATGTGTGTATGTGAGACCTAATGTAACCAATATATATACAATATATATATATATAACTATATATGCAAGGTCCGATCATTGTCACACTTGGGTGGTGGATTACCCATGGTGTGTATAGTGACCGATCGTGAGTCAATCACGATTGTGAGTTGATCAGCGCGTATTATTTCAATGGTAGGATAGCGCGTAGGGGCGTTATCGTTCAAACGTAAACATTACCT
>JAODUJ010028841.1:0-18324 GCA_027564615.1 Psolus chitonoides | reverse complement strand
GGGGGGGGAGGGGATGGGTGTAAGGTTAAAAATCCAGTTTTTAAAGCCCCAAAATTCCGAATGCCGTTGGAACTAAATTGCACGCAGAGTGCGCAAAATTTTGAATGATATTTTCGTGTCCGAACTTTCGGCCGAGTAACGTCACGTGGACTAAACTGCTCGTTTTGTCCGATGAACCGGCACATGATGCCATATGACAAGACATGGGTAACACCAGAACAGGCCATTGCGCACGGACGTGTGGAAGTTTCTGTATTGTACTGTTTTATGTCCGGGTTGTGAAAGGCCCATTCGGAACAAGTGACAATACATGATGAGACAAGCTAAAAATATTACACGCTTGATGCAGTACAAACATGGGGTTGTGATATCCGATTTGAGCTTACTGTATGACCGACACATTCGCCACAAATGAAACCAGATGACATGATAAGGAAGAAGAGGAGTGAGTTTGGGTAGAACTGTCATGTAGGCTATAGTCCTCGGGTAGGCCATTTGACGGCACTTTCGGCATTAGTGCCAACACACGACAATGAAGGCAACAAAAACGCACGAAGCAATTTTTTTGCCATTTTACTGATCAGAAAACAGTTAATTGAGGCAATTGTGCAAAGTGTGATGTAAGTGACTATACACATGACCCAGAAAAAGTAGCAAAAATGCGCGCGAAGCGGGCAAAATAATATCGTGGGAGCCGGATTTTTACTTTTATTGACTCGAACACTTTTACTTTCATATGTGCTGGAAGTTACCAATGCGTTGGGAAATTGGACTGCGGTAGCAAGTGACTCCAAATAACAAGAATAAAATGGAAAATGCGCACTGAGCCGGCAATCGGAATTTTTCTTTTCTGACCCCAAAACTGTACTTGGTAAAAAAAATCCATTTTCGTATGAGCAGGAATTTACGAGTAGTTGGAAAATTGGAATGCGGTTGCAAGTGGCACCAAATAACAAGAATAACATGGAGAAAAATCTGTTTTTTTGTTAATGTCGGCAGTCGGAATTATTATTATTCTCACCTAAAAGCTGTAGTTTGTCAGACAATCCATTTTCGTATAAGCAGGATTTTACAAGTAGTTGGAAAATTGGAATGCTGTAGCAAGTGGCACCAAATAACAAGAATAACATGGAGAATGCAATAGATATTTTATTTTTAATGCCGACAGTCGTAATTTTTATTTTCCTGACCCCAAAACTGTACCGTACCGGTACTTTGTCAAAAAAAATATTTTCGTATGAGCAGAAAATGTACGAATAGTCGGAAAATTGGAAAAAATCGAAAACAATCTGTTTTTTAATGTCGGTGTCGGAATTTTTACTCTTCTGACCCAAAAACTCTTGTTTGTCGGAAAAATCATTCATATTCTTACTCACTTATAGTACATTTTTTACTACTAGTTGGAAATTCCGGAAATTCCGACTGCTGCGCTCGGCTTTTCCAACTATCGTCGGTTTGACCAATATTGAATGGAGAGACACACGCCACCCCTAATTTAGCCGTAGACAGGTTGTTATGATGCTGAAAAACCTGCCTACGACTAAAATCAGTCCTACGATTGCCAACAATTATCCAAGACTTCCAGCGATTATCAGTGACTTGTCGTACACCTTCTAGAAATTACCCACGACTTTGAGGTCGCAAATAATCGTATTATGTTGTATCCTATCGTATGATCTAGTGTGACCGGGGCTTTAATCATGTCAGCATATAATCACGGTATTCATAATTCCATTACCGTTATAATATAACGGTAATGGAATTATGACTATTTTCTTGATTCTTGATTGCGTATTCCAGTATTACGTAACCACTGCAATAACACCCGGGCCCATCCGGCTGTAAATGCGCTCCAACAAGGCAGCACACGTTTCGTGCGATAACCTACTACAGAAAATATTTCACGACATCGTCAGGGACCAAAAACCGGTAAAAATCGTCAGTTTTAGGGTCCTGGTGTACAACACGAGAGACATGTGGGCCGGAGGCAAAGGCCCCTATTCTATTATAACCCTCGTGAATTAGGGTAAACTATTTAGAGTGCGTGGTAGTTACTCGACTTTCGATTCACGGATTGTGGGATCGAATCATAGCTCTTGACACCAAGTTGCGTTCTTGGACATAGACGACATATCTCGATTGCCTCACTTCTCACAAGTGAAAATGGGGACCTGCGAGGTGTAAAGTGTGACGTTAGTGCTGATCTCGTCTCCGAGCTGCAGCCTTTCACTCACATGTATGTGAGTCATTCGAGTTACACTTACACCAATGACCAGGGGTAATGTCTACAAGCGCTTTGATACTATGGTGAAAAGCGCCATATCAAATACCAAATATTATTGTAATGCTCGTCAGGGGTCCATTTTAGAATGAAACATTCTAGATTCGTATCGGTGTCGACAAGTGGGCCAATACATTCAAGCCACATGCCCTATATTAGTGGCTTAGCTAGGATTTTATTAGTGAGTGGGAACAGAAGGGGTGGGGGGAACCAGCAACATTTTTTACCTCGCTCTATATACAATGACATGGAAAATTGTAAACAATTAAGCAACTAGCTGTTGTGGTGGGGCACCTATCGTCGCACCGGGAATTTGTGAGGAGCACGTGCTCTCTCAGTCCACTACGCCACTGCCTTGTACACATTATTACGGGCCATCTCTGGATGTGTACAAAGAGAAGGCATGCGATTACGTCCCGTCATCACAAACATCAGAGAACATTTTGATATTGTCTGAACTGAAATTCTGCTTAGCGCAGTGACTACTTTGCAATTTCACGCCTGACTGCACTTCACACACGAGGCTTCTGTGTGAAGATGACTGGTTCGAAACAATAGAAAACAAAAGAAAATTGCTCTGAATACCAGATATTTTTATATTTTGAAAATTGGCGTGAGGTTCCTATTGATCAAATGAGCTGGAATTAACGTGGATGTGTACAAAGCCAAGCCATGCGATAACGTCATCACAAAGGACTGTAATCGCTAGAAAATGATAAAATTATTTGTTAAGTTGCAAAATATGTCACCCAGAAACTAATTTGGGATTTGAAAACATTTTACGAGATCGCCAGGGGCCAAAGACCGATAAAAAGCCCGACAAGTTTAGGGTACCTGTGTATAGTATATACGCCTATATATACCCATCCTCGAGTGTATACAAAGTAAAAACTTACATTTACCTAGGCAACCAATCCATGTGTTCTGTGTTATTAACCTCCTCCATGTTGTTACTGTACCACAGGGGTGGCACCAGCGTGGGGACAGGAGCTACATACCCCCGTCGGGGAGGTCTAGCCCCCTCCCCCACCGTCGGGGAAACATTCTAGTTTCGTCGAGGAGCATTTTATCCCAAAAAGTAAGCTTTTCACCGACAGGTGTCCGCCGCCCGACGAGTTTTAACTTCTCTCATCATAACTATAGCCTAAAGAAAAAATCGACTGAAATGGCCCAGGTGGCGAGCATCACGTTAAACCCAAGATTAAGGTGGTAATACAATCTGCTGCCTGTTTCTCGTGCTCTTCTATAGACTAGAGCCCACTGAAATAAAAATCGCTCTTACAATACGGTACTCGACTAACTCGAGAGTGCCAAATCCAGGCTTTTATGGGTTGAAAAAGCCAAAATTTTCCTACGTCATCTCCAACCATGGTGGGGCTAACATAATTTGTGAGCCCCCAGTGTTCAGATATTTTGCTGCGTAGACGTAGCCTAAGGATAGTGGGATACCGTAGCATGGGAATCGATCACAGGCTCAGTCTATAGTAGGCCCATGTGTTTTAAGTGTTAAGATTTCAGAGTGTTTTTTACGACAATGACGTCCATACGAACATCGTTCAATGTATTTCTTCACGCGGGTTTTGATGATTTCTATCTTCACAGTGCATTGGTGGGTATAGCGGTGGTGGAAAAACAGCCCCTCTCTATTGTCCATAATCAAGATATTCTTCTGTAGCTTTCTCATTGAAAAATTAAAATTCCAGTAGAGTTGAATTGAGTCGAAAAGATGGAAACTGGCACTATTTTGCATGTAAGCCCGCTTATACAAACAAAATGTTCTCAAAGATGATGGGTCCTGATAGACCCTTCCTCCAGGAACGACGCGATCTGCGTTATCGGCAAGTGACAAATTATTCATTGTCTTACAATAGCAATGTAAGCGGTTGTTGAAGGCAGAGTTCTGCCAACTCTCCCTAAGAGCCTGCTAATAGGGGGCCATACATTCGGTCCCTCACACCGATATGGTATCCATTGCACGCCTACAATGTCATCTATATTACTACTAAGAAGTGTTGCGAGGACAAAAATATTGGTAACATTTATAGCCCCCCCCCCCTGTCGGAGAAGCTTAGCCCCCCCTGTCTGGCCAAACCCAGCGCCACCCCTGCTGTACCAGTCATGCGGTTCGGGTAATATTAGGCCTATATTTCAAATTATTTATCTTCTGTCTTTCGTCTTTGGTCTTCCGTCTTCGGTCTTCCGTCTTTGGTTTGTACACACACGTTAGTTCAGTCGAATATATATTTTGTAAGTGTTACCGGCTGCCATTATAGTAGTTATAAACATAGCCTATACATGCATCTAACTTTATTACACTGTCGGTCTCAAAAAAACTTAACGAACAGCCATTCTCTGATATTCGTGGTATAAAATTACATTGTCTTCACCTAATATGGAAAAAACGCAGTCTCTAAATAAACGTTTTATCTAGTCAAGTACGTAACCGACACTGACAACGGCAGAAAGCGTGGGTATTAACCACTTCACCCTCGGGAAATTTTTGGAAATAATTTTGGAATAATTGTTGTCCAGAAGGGTATTAGATTGTTGTCGAAAATACAATATATATAGAGTATTCTATATGGATTTTGCAAATGAATGGTACAATTACAAAACCCATTTCGAAAGATTTTGAATTAAAGAAAATTTTACATCCCAAGAGGCTAAATTCTGTATTAGCGGAAGTGGCATACACAAGTTCGGGTGCGATAAACCAGTACTTCAGACGTCTCACAGATTTGGGTTGAGACCGGTACACGGCCTTAACTTAATTAATACGGGAATTCAGTATTTCCCACTTTAGTTTAATTCGGACGTCTGTTCCAGGCCGTGACCCACTCACGCATGAATAAGGAATTCCGTGTAATTTGGCCCGATATGTTTACTGGGCACTCTCAATATAACTACTAGAGTAGGTGGCCATTCCAACATTAGTGACCAAGGGTATGCTACCAACCATACTCTCATCTCATCGATCATGCTTGTTTCCGCTCAGGATTTGTTTACCATAAAAATAAAATATAGTGATTTGATGGGTTATTTCTGATAAATACTTATGACCGAGTTACTATGATGATTTCATTGGCCAGTACTATATCACATATATCACTATAATTTTTGTAATTCTGTGATCTGAACATATACCCTGTAAGCATAAACTACTTGGACGTGTAAACTGGTATATTATAGAAGATTGACGTCCCGAAAAATAAAATCGGACAAATGAACTGTCAAACACTCAGTTATTTTGGTCACATTGTTAGACGCCAAGGTCTAACAAGTGAAGAGAGTTATTATGCAGGGCAATGCTGAGGGCTCTCGCAGACCTGGCCGTCCTGTTTCAAGATAGATAGACGTGATCAAATTATTGGTTGGACACACTCTTCCTGACTTACATAAGCTCCCTGCTGATCGGAAAATATAGCGTGTCATCATTGAGGTCACGAGCTGTCAGCCATGACGGAAACGTGTCATCCATCCACTGTCAGTATGTGAGACTATTTGTTAGTGTCTGGCTGTTCCTGACATATCAAACAAATGCGAAATACAATATTTGCTATCGCCAATTTACAATAACTAATGTAAAATGAAAGACAAATCGAACCATTTGAATGAGCCTTTAGAGCGTCGCTTGCGGAGTCACCTGTTATACAGGAAGATGTGTAATGCTTCAAACCAATAGTGATGCATGCATGGCTGTATTAATCTTATGTGAATAAAACCAAATGAAATACAACTGCATAGATTCCTTTGGCTGACATCAAGAAAACGAAAAAACGCCAACGCTTACTCCGGAGAAAACGGAAGGTCATGTTATTCCATCAGCCTCTCATGGTCATCGTTAACACCTCTGTTTAAGAAATAAATACAAATGATTCCAGTTAAGCCCGACGGCAACCCAGTCGGTCAGTATAGGTCTGGCCTTGGCTAGAGAATGTTTCTTTTCATATAATTATCAACAATCGAACATTCATCTACAAAATAATCAAAATGAGTATATTTTACGATATTCCTAATAGGCCTATGACTAGTAATTATCGCTATGGGGCTCAATTGATGGCGCGGACAAGGTGCTCCACTTCAAGATCAAGTTTAGCAATGTTATCATCAGATAATTTGATGTTTTCGACTGAAGTTTTCAAACAAGAAATCTCATTTGCGGCTGTCCTGCAGGAGCACGTGCAGTTACTTTCCTCACCAAAGCAGCCGTACTACCATAGTAACCCTCCCGGCCTCAGCGCCAGTCTCATTGGATTTTTGGAACGGGAGGTTGCCATACAACGCATCTCTGCTTATTTACCATATTTACTGATATTGTAGTACGATACACATTTCATTTTTTATTCTTGTAGTATATTCTGTAACTTTGTAGTTTTGGGTGCTCATTACTAAATCTACACGTAATATTTGCAAACACTTGTCGTCTGGCCTCATTATAAGCCCGACAAGACTCAAGAAATATAAAGGAGCTGCACATGGTAATCCTGTTATCAATGACAGAGTGTGCAGCGTCTCGCAATAGTATAGTGTAATATTCTGCATGGAATATGCATATCGTTATGTATTACCCATTCAGAGTTCAATTTAACTGCATTAGAGTATTTTTTTCTTGAGTCTTACCGGCCTTTAAAGGTGAGATTTCTAAAAATTCCGCGTTTGAAATTGTCCATGTGCTTAAAAATCTGACGAAATCCGGCCGTTTGAAATTTTCCCTCTCCTTCAAAATCTGGTGGTAGCAACGTTTTGGGCAAAATTAATCGGATTGAAATATCACCAAATTCGAGGAAACGGATCCAATTGAACTCGAAAAAATCCCACTCTGACATGTGCCACCTTAGGCTACAAGATTACAAAAAAAAAACAGTAGGCTATTATACGCACAAAGCACACGAAAACTTGTTGTCAGGTTCGATGTCCGAAATTTGACTAATTTAATAAACACTTGCCCGTGAAAAAGGCCAAATGGTCAGGAAAATCATCAACACCTGGCCGTAAAACATAACTATCTGGAAACGATGACTGGCCTCACCGATATAAGAGGCGGCCCGGTGTCGGTGTTGCTTCCTCTCCGCGCCCCATCACGTCCACAGTCACGTTCCATGCCAAGGTTGAAAAACAAATAGCTCAAACTCAGGTATATTGCGTTCATCCAAGCAGCTCAATCTTAAGGTGATGTTGCATTTGTGTACAGTTCAGGCCGTCGGCACCTTTAGCTAGCAACCCCAAACACGTGTGTTGTAGTTGACACGCATGGTGATGGACTGTGGCATGCTGGACCACATCACATTGTATAATTTAATTATGTTTTTGTTGGGTGTTACTGCCATTTGCAATCGTTACAAAGCTCAAAACACGTTATAGGTAAACAGATGATATCACTGTATGTATGCAGGAACGGGTAAAAAATTCCGACTAAATAGGGTTCAGAGCCCAAAAACTCCGACTGCCGCAAGAACAGGAATGCGCGCAAAGCGCGCAAAATTGTCAACGGTGTTTACGTATCCGATCTACGTATCCGAAACCATGTTTATCCACCCAAAAATCAATGACAAAATGATGTCATCCGAACAGTGCTCCTGGCATCGTTCCCATGAGCTAAGTTGTTTCCAATACTTCGTGACCATCAAACGCTCCAGAATTCATCACCTCTGATTATGTCACAACAAAGCGCAAATCCTATATTATCTTGGAAACAGTAACGTTTTCCATTTTCAATTAAGTTCTCTGGCAAAAATAAAATCCGTTCAATTCGCCTTTTAACATGGTGAGTGGGCCGATGCGCACTGTTTAACTGTGGGGAGTCGAGACGGATGCCTGTAGGCTACATGAATATTGTTGGCCTTCACATATGGTGACAAGTAGTGCAAGGATTCCAGGTTTGTTTGACTGGGCAAATCTGGTGACTGCCTTATATATGTTTTGACACCCGTATGTTCCGACACGCTTGCTAGGGTGTTGGAGATAGGTGTGTAACCGGCAAATATGTAGTCTTTTATATGGGACGATGCGCACTGTTTAACAAGAATTTCGTTTATTGGCTATCCGATTATAATAGATCGATTGTTGATAATCCTTTAACAATAAACGCTAATCTTTAATCCTAACCCTAAAATGGCCAATGAGAAATCTTTGTTAACAAGTGCGCTCCAGCTGATTCTATGTATGTGTGTTGTACGTTGTTCTCCTCTCTTTTAAAGGGTTGATCTCTAAGTGGTCAAAACCGGTTTGGACCAGAAGGCGGTTTGAACCCGGTTAAAACCGTCCAAAACTGGTTTAAACCGGTCAAAACGTAGACAAAACTAGAAAACAATGAACTTTGTGGTTTTGGTCGGCTAAGTGAAGATTGTGGGTAAGACTTTGAAGAGTCAGAAGTAGTCATACAACCATTAACAAGCAACTTTGCTGAAGTGTTTGCCTGCTGCTCTGCTCCGGACAGGTTTTAACAATCTAAGTAGTTTCCTGGAATGTGTACAAACCGTACTGCAGCATAGAATGTTGCAAACAAGGTAGTTAGGTATATAGTCAGAAAGGCTTTATATTGCTTCTATGTATGTAAAATGGTTAAAAAGTTGTATAAACCCACTGAAAATAATGTCAAACAAAATAACATATTTGATATAACTTCAGAGATAGTGTAGATTCTGTGTTGACTTTACATGCCATTCAAGAAAGAACAATATTCATGTCAGGCCTTTTCTTCTTCTCCCAGTATATTGCAAACTTCAGTAAGGTGAAGACTGGAGCACTTGTAGGCGAAGTCGGCAGCGCATGCAGATGGACTAATTATTAATCGCCCTCCTAAAAGCCCTCAGAGATGGAGACCTCGCTCTGGTGTCAAGAAGTAAATTACAATCCCTCACCATAATACACGGCAACAAAGACAATATATGGTAGTCTCTACTGGAGTGAGGGATAAAGTAAGCCTGAATATTTTCAGTACGTGTAGGAACAGGGTGATTCTTTGGTTTCAAGTAGGTTTTATTATCAATGGCTACAAGGTTGTTGTATATTTTGTAAAATGTAGTGAGACAATTTAGTCGGCGTCTTTCTTCTAAGGTCTCCCAACCAAGTCCTTTGATAATAGCACTGATGCTTGATTCACGAGTATATCGATGAAGGGTAAACCTCGCAGTACGCCGCTGGACATTATCAAGCTTTACTTGTGAGAACACCAGTGTATAGGGTGAAAATTAAGAGCATTGTTAGTCTTAGTAGAGATATTGTCAACATGCCTATTCCATCTAAAATCTTTGGTGATAGTTACTCTGAGATACTTATCATAATCAACATGCTTCAGACGGTGACCATGGAGAGCATATGAGTACTGAGAGACTTTTTGTTTAAGCGAAATGCTAATGATTTTACACTTTTCTGGGTGGAACACTATTATCAAGTTTTTTCCGACTTAGTCAGGGGTCGAGATCTTGTTAGAGTTTATCTGCATCTATATCACTCTTCACTACCATGTAGATCATAGTGTCATCAGCAACGATGCGAGTGGTTGAGGTTAAGTTCTCCGCAAGATTGTGTTCTGTCAACGAGGAAAGTCATAAATCTATTTGTTTACCTCCCCATCAATACCGCATCAATGTAGTTTTTCTACAAGCCGTTGATGACCAACTTTGTCAAATGCCTTCGCACACTATAGTATAAAGGCATCAGTTTGGTAACTATTTTGCAAATTATTTCGTCTCACATGACCGATTATCTCTAAATCCATGTTTTAGGCTGTACAGGATGTTATGATTGTTTGCATGAGCCATGCCCATGATGCTGCTGTATATAATATGTTCAAGCAATTTGGATGATATACATGTTAAGCTGATGGGCCTGTAATTTCCTGGGTCATATTGTTGCCCCTTCTTAAAAAATGGAGTGACGTTTGCGTGTTTCCAGTCCTGTGAGATCTGTCCTTTTCTCGGTGACTTCCTGAATATTATTGTCAGGGGATCAGCAATACCATCACATAGTTCTCTCATAACTCTAGGGCTAATGTTATCAGGACCAGCTGCCTACCAGGTTTCAAATGGTTAGGAAGTTTCAACACACCGTCAACAGACAATTGGAGGCATATATGGTATACCGAGGGATGGCTGAGCGATTTGGAAGTCAGTTTCATGTGTGAATACTGACTGGAATTTGCCTTGTTTAGCGTCATCAATCAATTTACCATCTACCCGTAGAAACGTTATTCCACTAAAGTCTGATTTCTTATGTGTATTTAATGTCCAGGACCTCTTCATACTGGCGTAAGGGTTTGCATCTGATTCCTAGGGGGATATGATATGTTCGACGTGTTTCCAATAAGCTCTACGTAGGTCTTTTTGTACACGTTTTTTGAGATCACGAAATTCTATTTCATCATTTGTCTTCTATATGTCATATACTAGCTTTAAAAGCCTATTCCGCCTACGGATTTTCCTCTTAAGTTCTAGATCAATCCGAGTTCCTGGTCTTAGTTGTTCTATGTGGAACACATTACTATACCGTCCCTAAGAAGTTTCCAGAGTTCATGAACGTTAGATGTTCGCTCAGCATCGGCAAGGGGTGTTGGAAGTTGGTTGGTATAGTGACGTAGGCCAGTCCAACAGGCTTTGTTATAGAGTGGTATCTTGCGAGGAACTTTTTTATATCCAGTTTTGTATAGACAGCGTGATTATCACTAATACCAGGAATAATGATAGTTCTGTTGATTTGATTCGGTCTGTTCGTTATGAACAGGCCAAAAATATTACCTTGTCGAGTAGGTTCTTCAATAACTTGAGTCAGGCTTCTATCATCTAAGATTTCAACAAACTTGTAATATAAGGTTAGATATGGTGTGTTAGGTTTTAATGCTTTGGTGGCCCAATCCCAGTCAGGCAGGTCAAAGTCACCTCCAATAAGGATGATGATATTTTTTCAAAGTTATTCAATGTAATTTCGTCGTTAGTTTTGGCACCATAACATCTACACACATAGAGTGTCTTGCAGCCTGTATTATTGATTTTATCCATACAGTCTCTTGAGTCTGATGATTCAAGATATTTTTCTCTGGCACTGACGACATTACTGCTCACAGCAATTATAACACAACTTCCACCATTACCAGAGTCCCTATCACGTCAATGAATGGTGTACTGTGGGTTAACAAATTCAGCATCACATATGCTATTTATGAACCATGTTTCTGTGATGATGATGATGATGATGATGGTGTCTGGTGTGGTGCTATCAATGAGGTTATAGAAAGGGCCTTTCTTGTTTACAAGAGATTGGCAGTTCACATTTAGGATTCCTAAAGGGCATGGTCCCATATTGGATCTTGGCCTGGGTTGTATGGGTGACGAAGTGGCTTTTAGATGCATTTAAAACCTAAACTGATTTAAAACTTACCAGATTATTTTACGCCTAGCTGCCACATCTGTGGAGGAGGCCGAAAAGCCCATGACTTACGCTACACGTCGAGTGGCTATCCAATCTACAATTTTGGTCAATTTGGCCCTTTTTTCAATTTTGGAGACCAGTTCACATGGGAAAACCGTGGATTTCTCCTGGATGAAAAGCCCACACTACTATGGCCCGGACGTTAAATCGATCCCGGAACGGGTGAAACACGTCCTCTTGGTTGCGTGACGTCAGCGTGCACAGTGCCACTGCCTCCACCCACTAGGCCACAGCTCCGGTTTCTTCCAAGTTTAGCAAGTTTGTACTTAACGATATTTCGCTAAATCTGTTATTGGTTTGTATGTGGTAAAGGTCAAATAAATTGTGGTTATAGGTCGGGGTATTACACAGCAAGCATGTCCAAGCCACACTAGAATTTTCCAGTTTTTCATAGGAATCCTCATTTACGTCTTGACAGTCAATGTGGTACCAATGGTCGCATTCCTCGCACATAATTTCTTTGTAGTCCCAGATCACAGGCTCCTTACATGTTCCACAGAGGTAGAGGGTGGACTGTGAGAGAGAATTAGGTCCTGGGTTTGGTTCAACATCACCCGTCAAGAGCAAACATACGAATAATGTGTTATAGTTAGAGCAAAGTGAGTTTAGGTCTTTCTTACTGTTCTCTAAGGCATGGGTCTGAGTGGATCCGTGTACACAAATATCTATCCCTAGGGGTGGTTGACTGATTTCCATATAGAGTACTGACATTGCGGGCTGAGTTACTAGTAACCCCGTGACTAGTACTATGATTTAAGGCAAGCTATTGCCCACGCAGCACCTAAACTTGTCTAAACTGAATCGAAGAGGCTGCCCACCTCATTTGTCTAAATTGCTCACCTACAAAAGCTAAAACCATCATTATGCATGCACAAGAGTCATATACAAAGCGGCTCACCATAGCGAATCTAGACGCGCTGTTATGTACTTGCCTACTATTCTCAAATTATAAAACCTGCATGTAAATTTGAGTCTTGTTTGGGCTTTTATTCAAGCTCATTGTAAGTTCTATAAAGTCACATTTTATATCCGCCAAGGAAGGTTTTGAAGGGACCAGTCTTGACCACTTTTAGGTGGTCGCAACTGGTCAAAATTCCTGGTTTAAACCAGTTCAAATCGACTGGTTTTCACCGCCGTTCAACCCTATGGGCATGCAGAGTTTGTTTCAATGATTCTATTGGGGTAGTGCAAGCATCAGGCTATTGATAGACATTTGACGGCGTAAGGTTTTGTTTGGCTCTGCAAATAGTATTTTATAAATGTGCAAATAGTAATCTGAAATTACATGTCATCGTTGTTCTCCTCTCTTTAAAGAAATACAGAGTTGGTGTCAATTATTCTATTGAAGTAGTTCAAGAATTCCATTGATACAAATTTGGCGATGTTAGGTTTACTTTGGATAAGGTAAATATTTAATTAGGTGTTTGTGTTATAAATTACTATAAACTGACATCGTTCTTCTGCTCTCTTTAATGAGACAATATAATTTGTTTTAGGTACAACCATGTAAAACACAATTTTTCACACAGAGTTATAAAATTCTTGTCATTAGCTATTTATTACTTAAATTCATTGTCAATTGAACCGGATTATTGGGTAATTTGACCAGGAATCTTGGTTAAAAATAACCAGGATGGGTGTGGTTTGGTATATGATACCATGCATGCTGAGCACCAAGCATACAAGATGGCAGTAGGTACCTTTTCTACCACGCCCGTTTGTCCCTACACCACCGTTCAATGCTGAACACCAAGCATACAAGATGCCAGTGGGTACCAATTTTACAACGCCCGATTGTCTTTTCACCATTGTACAATCCTGGGCACCAAGCATACAAGATGGCAGTACATACCATTTTACCACGCCCGTTTGTCCCTATACCACTGTTCAATGCTGAGCACCAAGCATACAAGATAGCAGTAGGTACCTTTTTCACCACGCCTATTTGTCCCTACACCATCGTTCAATGCTGAACACCAAGCATACAAGATGTCAGTATAGGTACCTTTTTTACCATGCCTGTTTGTCCCTACACCACCGTTCAATGCTGAACACCAAGCATACAAGCTGTCAGTAGGTACCTTTTTACCATGCCTGTTTGTCCCTACACCACCGTTCAATGCTGAACACCAAGCATACAAGATGTCAGTGGGTACCTTTTTTACCATGCCTGTTTGTCCCTACACCACCGTTCAATGCTGAACACCAAGCATACAAGATGTCAGTAGGTACCTTTTTTACCATGCCTGTTTGTCCCTACACCACCGTTCAATGCTGAACACCAAGCATACAAGATGTCAGTGGGTACCAATTTTACAACGCCCGATTGTCTCTTCACCATTGTTCAATCCTGGGCACCAAGCATACAAGATGGCAGCACATACCATTTTTACCACGCCCGTTTGTCCCTATACCACTGTTCAATGGTGAGCACCAAGCATACAAGATGGCAGTAGGTACCATTTTTAAAGTTTTTTATAACCCGACCTGCAGTCGAATTCCGGACCTTCCTTCTGTCAGGCCGATGCTCTAACCACTGGATCACGCAGTCGACAAAATATCAGCAGAGGGTTTTATAGTATGAGAGTATCTATGAGTCGAAACCCCCGCCATGAAGTGAGAGTTGAATACCAGGGAAAAGTAAAGTTATCTTCATCCTAGATGATCCCATGTTAACATTACACTATGGTAATTTCCCCTGCCCTTTCATTTATCCAAAAAATTTCTTAACCTACCGTTACCCCGTGTTTTACACGAACACTCAACCCTAATCTATACCATTTAATCTGTGGAAGAAGCATTGTGGGTGTTTTCATAAGATGACCACAACTGACCACTAGATGACCGTTGACCTCACATCTCGGAACACCACTGATCGCCAATCACCCAATGAACATTGTGTCAAAGTTTCATCAAAATATGTTAAAGCATGTATGCATGGCACAACGTTGGCCCTTAACTGACCACTAGAAGACTTGGACCCCAAATAACCCTTCGGTGATCGTTGACCTCTGAATCCTGAACACCCTCAAGGAGCACTACCCAAGTCTAATTATGACACTCTCAACATTGTACCATAAAAACTATAGGAGAAGAAGCATGTTGGGTGTTTTCATGAGAAGACCCCAACTAACCACTAGATGACCGTTGAGGGCGGATGGCTCAGTCGGTAGAGCTCCGGACTACAGATCGAACGGTTGCGAGTGCGATCCCTCTCCGGACCGCTCAGCTTTTCCGCTGTCCTTGGGCAAGGCACTTTTCCTCCACTGCTCCTCTTCACCCAGGTGCTAATTGGGGACCTGCGAGGTAACTTGTACATGTAGGAGTGCCGTGTTGTGGCTGCACCTATAGGGAAGTCCCCCAGGGGACACGATAACGTGACACACTGAATAGTGCGTCGGGAGCGAACAGTCTGAAATGTGCACGTTAGTGTGGGTTTGACAAGTTACCTATGACCAGGGGTGAAAATGTACGGTCGTGTGAGAACGCTCGCGTTGATACAAGACCTAACAACTACATTATCATTTCAAATCTCTGAACACCTTGACCCATTTGTCAAAGTTTCGTCAACTTTGGCCCTCAACTGACCACTAGAAGACTTGGACCCCAAATGACCCTTAGATGACTGTTGACCTCAAAATTATGAACACCCTGGAGGAAGCACTACCCACGTCTAATTGTGACAGACTCTCAACATTGTACCTAAAAACTGTAGGAGAAGCATTTTGGCTGTTTTCATAAATTGACCCAAAATGACCACTAAATGACCTGAACACCCCGCAAGAAGTACTACAAAAGTATAATTATGACGTACACTCACCACTGAATCATTGACACTGTAGGAGAAGAAGCGCTTTGCGTGTTTTTATAAAAATTACCCAGACTGACCACTAGATAACTGTTGACCCAAAATCTCTGATTACCACTGATGAGCCATCACTCAATGACCATTTTGGCCAAGTTTCATCAACATCTGACATACAATGTCGGCATGGGATCAATTTGAACAATTGTGAACAGAGTAATAGACAGACAGAGTGATGGAGTGATATGCGCAGCACGATGACAATAGCTCAAATTTGATAAAATATTGCTCGCAACCGATATCGATGATTGTCTTTTTGCAGTTTCGTCATTCTCTATGTGCAGGTGTGAGTTACGACAACGATGTGTATCCATTTAAAATCGATGATAAAAAGATGTCGTTAAAACAGTTACGCTCGCATCATTCCCCTTGGAGTTAAGTTGTTTTCAGTATTTATGAACTTCATCCTACGTTCTAGAGTCCATCACCTCTGAATATATGTCACTTCAAAGTGTAAATCCTATTTCCTTTCATCGGAAAACATCGTTTAATTCGCTTTTTAACATGCGTTGTTTTCCTTTTTTTAATGGCATAGGCTATAGGCTAGAGTTTGGTTACAAGTTGGATAATTTTTAGTGGCTATAACATGCAAAATTGTAAGTGATCGCATCATTTCGCATCTCTATAGTTTGATTTGCAACCATTTTCGCGCGCTATGCGCGCATTGGTGCACATTCTACTTGTCGTGGTGTCCACCGTGCCGTATATGTTGTTTGGAACTCGAAAATTACACATGACAATTAAAAGGTGTTTGCGCTAGACACTTGACTTTCAACCAGTAACGTTAAAACTTCAACCAGTTATGTTACAAATCAACCAGTAATGTTGCAATCAACCAGTACTGTTACAATCTTTTCTAACTTGTAATGTTAAAACTTTAAATACAAAGCTAAAATTGTGCCGGGAAGGTTACGAACTGACACTAAGGAAAGAAGACTCGAAAGTGACCCCGGCTATAACGTATAAGCCATCGTCAGGTCAGGCATGTGAGCCGATAGAGATTAAAGATATCAGGCCATATTTTATGATTCCCCGAAGATAATTCAACATATCGTCTTTCCCTGGTTATGCTTCGCTTCCTGGGGTGTGACCGTTTTATAAAATTTAACTAGTTAGGCTTTTTTTGGTATAATTTCATTAAATGTAATCACTGTGGATTCAGTGTAATTGCGTGTTTCCACTTTCTGGGTTTCTTCGAATGAATAATATAAATATGATATTATTACTGAAATAATTTCATTGTGTTGTCAACAATGCTTTGTTGATCAATTTAACCTACACGTTATGCTAGAAAAAATCTGAGGGGGTGGGGGGCGGATCGTTAAAGTTTACATATTGCTAAAAAGTTTTATCCCAGTTTACCAAAATAAAGAAGAAAAAAATAACAACACAACACCCTAACAATATCCTCCCATGCACAGACAATCGAGAATGAGCAAACTCTAGATTCACCAGATGTATTTTACACCATTGGAACAGTTTTTAAAAATGATCTGGAAACATTTGAGGGGGCCCGGGCCCTCTCGTGCATCATGGGCATGACGCCACTGCCTACATGTGCGTCATGACCCCATGCAAACTCAATAATTTATCATTTCTTATTCCAGTGAAAATTCAGCGAAATAAAAATATCGATGACAGTGTTACTGCGGAAACGATCTTGAAATCTTTCAATGAGATACTTACATTATTCCTCCATTTCAGTCTAGATAAACGCTATAACAAATAACTTCTTGAATCTGCATTGGTGAAACTACCGTTAACACAGGGGTTGAGGGAGGACGCCCCATGGCTCGCTCAAATGGACTATTGGCGCCTTTGATAGCTATTAAAAAGAATAGTTCTTATCGCAAGGGGCCCAAAACACTATACTTGATACTTTGATTACTTTCGCACTCCCCTGGCCGAAACCACTAGCTCCGCTACTGCCGCGTCTCTTACGTTGATTGACCACACACGAATATTACCAATCAGAAGAGCATGTTATTTGTAATGTCAGTATTTCTTTTCGAAGTTAGCATGGAGAAGTTGCAGAAGAATTACAAAACCCTAAAATATCACTATCCTGCAGGTTTTTTAATGACATTAACTGTTAGATCGTTCTATGAAATGCGACAATCTTGTTCATGACAAAACTACCCAATTGAACCATGGGACTTTAGGTTCGGCCGATCGGCCGATTCAAACCATTAAGAGACCCCAAAAGTCAACTACTGTAAACAACAGCGGAGGCTTTGGAATGGGGACACCTGCGGTTTTTATGTATTGGCTGGACATTAATTGGTGAATATTATTTAAACTAATCAGCTAACGGACTAACTGGGTTTAGAAATGAATATTTTAGCTTAAGTAGATCAGAAATGATATGTTTTTGTTCCAAATGAGGTTTATATAATTGAAGGGATGCAAACAAATATCAAAATCCTGTCAAAATGTCATACCCGTGGTTGTTTATATAATTTCACAAAACATTGATCAAAATTAGTGGTCAAAACGTCATTTCTATCTACATTTTCAAAGGAATTAGATAGTAGTGATGATGCATGTTTTGGACTATTATTAAACTTTCGAGAGACACTTTAACTTTGAGTGGAAATTGGCAGATTCGGCTGTTCCGCGAAGCGATCTTGGCAACCCAGGCAACCCAGCTCCTCGTAAGCTCTATTCTCAGACACTGAGTCATCGAAATCCTGTCAACAATGCAGTTACAGACTCGTCGAAGCCGTGACGTGTTGAAACAGATATACGTCAC
>JAODUJ010028730.1:0-12433 GCA_027564615.1 Psolus chitonoides | reverse complement strand
GGGGGCCGGGCCCCCCCCCCCCCCCCCGCCCACACACACACTTTTTGAAGATGTTCCCATCGACTTCAACATTTTCACACAGTGCATTGTTTACTTGATTGAGTACATTTGCCCATGACTCACTTTTGAAAACGGATCTACGCCCATGTTAAACACTAAGGACAAAAATGAATCGCGTTAAAAACATGATTTCCCACATTGTGTTCTCACGACCCCGAATCCCCCAGAAGTTTTCGCCAGTATATGCCACCCCTTAACTTGAGGTTAAAAAGTTTCCCTCTCACGGTACTCACAAATTTATATACCATGACCTGTTTCAGTTCAGTTTCGCCATAGTCCACCATGACCGTTGGCATCTCTAAAATCCATTTGCTTGGCAGCCGAACTACCACCAGAGTAGTCTGTCCCCCCGTCCCACCATTTCTTCTTCTTCTTCTGCCACGATTGTTGGGACCTTCCAAACTGGCTTCCACTGTTGCGCATCCACATGCATCCACATTGCCTAACTTTTCCTTTCATCCTTAGCTTTAAAGTCCAACTATCAGAGTCGTATAGGAGAACAGGCCAAACTAATGTCTTCATCAGCCGTTTCTTCAGTTCCAGTGAGATATATTTTGTTTTTCAGATGTTTGGTAAGCCACTTACAACACTGTGCTTGGACACATCTAGACTTTATTTCTTCGCTGCATTCGTTTTTTGGTTGATGAGTGCACCATGGTATTTGTACTGGTTCATAATTCGGGTGCTATTCCCAACAAGTACAACTGGTTCAGAATTTGGTTCAAGGGCTATGATCTGAGTCTTTTAGAGGTGTTAATTGTAAACCCAAAACGACTGCAAGCATCCTCTAATTCTTTTGCAATTATTTTAGGCTTATCACGGGTTTTTGCTTATAACGTTGTATGATCAGCGTAGCGCATGTTCCATATTTCTAGTCCACCAAAAATGCTTCCAAAACAATCAATCAGTTTTTCTTTTATATATCTAATTATCAATTCACCACAGATGTTGAATAACACAGGGGAAAGTAGACACTTGTCTGACCCCTTTCTCGAACTTGAAGGAGATAGATTTGGTATGATCTCTTGCAATATTTATTATTCCAGTGGCCTTGTCATAAAATCATTCCACCAATCAGATTAAATAATATAGTATCAGTTGTACTATTTCCCACGTGAAGCCGAATTGTTCAATTTCATGGTTAATGAAATAGGAAATTCGTTGCCCGAGGATTTCCAGGAGAACATTTGATGCATGACTGAAGAGGCTGATTGTTCTAAATGTCGAGCAGTCTTTGGTTCCTTGGACCTTTGATAGAACAACAATTGCAAACTTCAGCCAATCTTCCGGCCTCTCTCGTGTACTCCAGATATTGTCAAATATTTCCATCAAACTGTCAACAACTTTCTCCACCTGCTTTGAGCGCCTCTGCTGGGATGCCATCAAGCCCGCATGATTTGTTGGTTCCAAGCTTCTCGATTGCAGACATGACTTCTGAGAACTTTTGCTTCCAGGTTTCACCTTCTATCTCAATTTCAGTTGTTACAGTTCTTGGATCTTGGGACAGCTCAGTAGCATATTCATGCCAACGTTTCTTGATTCCTTCGGTATCATAGATGTCATTGTTATTTTTATCCAATATACCAGCACCAGCTTGGATACCTTTCTTTCAGTGGCGTAAATCCGTGTGAAAAAGTGGAGGGGATGATAATCTCCAAAACAAAATTTACTGTGTGAAAATGTTAGAGTCAACGGGAGCATCTCCAAAAAGTGGAGGGGATGTATCCCCCAATTCCCAACGGGATTTACGCCACTGCTGTCTTTCCAGCAATAACTTGTACAAGCTTGTATAACGTCTGGTTAGATCCCCTTGAGAAAAAAAACAGATTCTGCCTCTTTTGTTATACCATCTAACCATTTTATCTTAGCCGCTCTGCACGCCTTCTCGGCTTCTCTGTATGCCCTATAGTATTTTTCAGTTTAGTAGCATATTGTCTTTGCAGCCCTTCATTTCCTAAACAGGTCAAGACACTTAGGTCTGATCCAAGGTTTCTTTGGTACTACTCACTTCGGGCATTGTTGTAAGATCTTCTTATTTAGTGTTTCAGCCAGCATTTCCCATCTTCAAACGCCGTCCCGAGCGAGTTTTTTTTCTTCAGTATTTCAAGGTCCACTTTTCTTTTGGTTTTAATTTTTTGTTTCGAGTTCTAGGCTCTACCTTTGATTTTGGCGCAGAATAATTGATGATCTGTTCCACAATCTGCATTATTCATCAACCTAGAGTAATGACATTCCTTGAAATCTCTTTTTCTGCAGGTTATGTAGTACATTTGGTTTGTGGTGATATTTCCTGGAGAACACCAAGTTACTCTTTGACTTTTCCTGTGTCGAAAGCAGGTGTTTAGAGCAATTATTTTGTTATCCGAAAGCCAGTCCAATGACTATTTGGTTTTTGGTGATATATCCTGGAGAGCATCAAGTCACTCTTTCACTTTTTCTATGTCGAGAGCAGGTGTTGAGAGCAATCATTTTGTTATCCGAAAGCCAGTCCAATGGCTATTTGGTTTTTGACGATATCTCCTGGAGAGCACTAAGTCACTCTTTGACTTTTCCTGTGTCGAAAGCAGGTGTTTAGAGCAATCATTTTGTTATCCGAAAGCCAGTCCAATGGCTATTTGGTTTTTGGTGATATATCCTGGAGAGCACCAAGTCACTCTTTGACTTTTCCTGTGTCGAAAGCAGATGTTTACAGCAATAATTTTGTTTTCCGAAAGCCAGTCCAAGTGCATCTCGAATTTGGATATTTTCCCTAATTTGTCTTTCTTCTGTGTTTGATCAACCAGCTTTTGAATATCAGTAACCTATAAATATTTCTGGCGTCTTCTTTATCACCATTATCACTAGTAGGCAAGTAGACCTGAATCAATGTGATCGGTTCCGGTGTCGCATCAATTCTAATTCTGATTATCCGGTCATTGTAGAAGTAAACCAACTCCTTTTCGTGTGTTTTTGCCTCCGCTGTAGACAAATGTACAGCCACCTTGGGAATGGTTACCAGCTCCTTATCATCTCGCCTTTGAGGTGCCAAACATGTCATGTCGTTAATATCCCAGATTCCAGCATTACCTAATCCAGTTTTCCGTGGTCCTTGAGAGTCCTTACATTCTAAGTTGCTATATTCAGGATTATGTCTTGGTGATTGGAGGAACTGCATCAGACCTGCACCTTTCCGTAGAGTTTGGGTGTACATCGTCATTATCAGCAACTTAATTCTAAAACATCCAGTAGATGTAGAAGTTAGAGATCGTCTAGATCCAGGGATACCATCACTACGATCACATGTCTTCAATCTTGTCATGTGTACTATCCATTTAGAAATTGAATGTTGATAGTTTGAGGGGCCCAACTCCGCATAAAAAATGGATGACCGTTACTTCCTGGTGGAACTCAGCTTTGTTTCCTGCTGGGTGTCCACTCACCCTCCAAACCAGGTGGGACAGCCCGATAATTAAACAGGTAGTACTGGTTTACATTTTACCAGTAGCAGACTAAGTATGACTTGACCATTTAGGTTGAACAAAAAGGGGTGGAAGCTGGCATGTGTGCTTTTAGCACCATGCGCATGTCGGGAATCCAAATTTGCACCTTTTCTAAAAACGAATAGAAATTGTTTAGCTTTTCTGAATGCGTATTCATATGACTGTTAAAATTCCGCAACCAAACCCAACTTCTTTCATTCAGTCATTGAACCAAATTTAGCTTCTAAACAGTAAGCGATTTGTCTAGTTCAGCCAATACACCAACCATCTGGTCAGGCCAGTCCGTATAGTACTCGGAAAGCTTACACTATTCACTGAAGCAGTATAGGACACATCTCCAGCCTAAAGCATACCAAACATGTTTCTTACAATCTGTTATTAAAGACCAAGTAATTATCAATTAGATGTGCTAATATTTGAGGGGAAAAAAAGCTTTTTAACTCTGTATTGTGAGTAAATAAATTCTGAAGAAAGATACTTTTGCTTTGAAACATGGCTAGAAACTGTTTAATTTTGACTGTTTGATCATCTTGATGTCATCATATAGCCTATTGACCAAGTTTCATCTCAGACTGACAGAGCTGCTAAGTTGAGCTGTTCAAATTCCGTGAGTCCATGATTGGCCCGACTGATATGGGGGAAGAGTCTAATTAAATGTTTCGCAGAGAAGATAAGCCAGACGCAAAATGGTGCTATCATTTACTACTTTCAAGCATGCACTACTGTTCAAATATAATATTTTTACATAATTTAATGACGTAAATTTGTTTTGTATTTTATAAAATGCAGGTTTTCGTCGCCTGAAACAAGTGACATGTTATTGTATTTCTAATTTGTGCTATTATTTATCGTTCAATCTTGATTCCGTGAGATTTGTGGGGATTTCCGTGAGACCGTGAGGTTGGTATACATTTCTTGAGAATCACGGAAAAATCCGTGAGACTTGGCAGCTCTGGACTAATGAGGCTTCAAAAAAAACATCGGCAGACAGCCCAACTTCCATGGATCATCCGGGAGTCTCCCGGATTTTAGATCAGCCTCCATGACTCCCGCAATCACATTACATGTGTTTTCATCGACTTTTTGTATGATTTCCCACACTTTCCCAATTTTTCATTAATTTGGCGTAGGCCTATGAGAGAGCCAGCCAATCCTAAAAATGACAAATCATATGTATATGTATGTATGTATGTGTAAATCAATTTGTATGTGGAAAAATGTTGTTGATAACATGTATTTTGTAGTATTTTGTAGTTTGTGCATTGTTCGACGTGTTGTATGTCGGCTACACAATTTGAGACTCACGACACGAGACGTCACGAAAAATGATGTCGCCGAAAACTCTCCCGGAAATGAGTTCCTCCAGGTTGGGCTCTCTGTCAGATAGACTGCAAAGAGTCGTTGTAAATGGCGAAGTATCCAAGTGGCATAAAGTTGAAAGTGGTGTTTCACAAGGGACAGTTCTAGGTCTACATTTATTTTTGTTATTCATTAATGACATTAACAATGCAGTGGGTGGAGCAACTCGCCTGTTTGCAAATGACTGTTTATTATACAGAAAAGTCCTGTCACCATCAGATGAATCACTATTTCAGTAGGATTTTGACACTCAAGTAGATTGGGCAGGCACCTGGGGAATGAAATTTAATCCTAGTAAATGCAACGTTATGAGAGTTTCAAGGGAACGGAATCTAGGCAAACCAAATTACTCTATGATGGGAGTCAACTTAGAGGAAGAAACTGAAATTGTCTACCTTGGTATACACATCCAAAATAATCTAAGTTGTAACCGTCAGACTGAGCAGGCAGCATTCAAAGCTACACGCATTCTTAACTTCATCAATCGAAATGTTTACCTTGTTAAACTGTTGAGGAAAAGTTATATTCCACCTCAGTTAGACCCAACCTTGAGTATGGGAGTGTTGCCTGGAACCCATATAACACCCAAGAACATTACCACGTTGGGAGGAGTTCAGCGACGGACCGCCCGTTTCGTTTGTGGTGATTTTGCAAGGAAAAGCAGTGTTTCCAATATGATAGACACCTTGGATGGTCATTGCTTGAGGAGAGAAGAGAAATAAACCAGCATATCTACTTATACAAAATCCTCATTATTATTGTTTACATAAAACCCGACTTGTTCTGCAACCAAAACGCTCCAGACTTCGCAGGGGACACAACAACCAATTTCATGAGATTCAGAGCAAATACAAATATTTACTTTCAGTCATTTGTTCCAAGAACAGTGAGAAAATGGAATACACTACCACAAGAGAATGTTGGTGCCACAAGTCACAACCTTCGTATATCTAAGTTTCACTAGTAGGCTACCACTCTCTACCGGGCCTCTTTGTTGGACTTCTCAGTGGAGTGCTAACGAAGAAAAATACCAAGTACCAAGTAGTACTAACATCGTGCGATGACGAAGGTTATACATAGGTCTAGTATAGTGTCAAAATGAACGAAGATTATCAGATGTAGCCTACTTTTTAATTTCTTTGATTATCTTGTTTCTAATTGACTTCTCAGTCCTTCGTTGTTTCCTTTTGTTTACAATGACTCCAGGTCTAACGAACTGAGCGTTGCCGCGAGTTCTAGTATCGACTAGTCTAAAGTCCAGTCTTCAGAGCAAACAGGTACACTCATTCATTAACGAAAAACAAAGCAAGGAAGACGGCTCGTTTGATCAGAGTATTGACACAAGATAGGCTATTTTACTGATCGAAAAGAGCCACAAGAGTCACAGCGACACGTGTTTTGTAAAGTGTATATTAATAGCAGTCAGCCCCAAGGTGTAAAGTGCGTTAGATTATGATCAACGTGATCTATACGTCTAAGATGTAAACGGTAGCTCCGAAGTGAGCTTCAAGTGTTGGTGTTGGTACTTATATTAAGCATGTTGGTAAACTCGTTGACTCCCCTGAGTTTCTTGTATCCATATTTCTGGAGAGGTAATTCAGTTGATACGCATCTGATTGATTTGAGGTTAATATGGGTCTAGTACTTGGGGTGCTTCAGAGTGCCATCCAAACAGGCTTCAAGTAGCCTGTGAGTATCTCGTTATTTAATAAAGTGAAGTGGGCCTTAATCGAGAATTAATAGATACCTATATGTGGGGATTTCAACAAGAAACAAGATAAGTACTACTCGGGTGACACAATTTTGACATTTCTCCAAACACTCAATATGCACTTGTTTTATCTCAATTACCACAATCACTTCACCGATGACATACTGTAGTATTTACGATTCTCAAAAGTAGAGGATATATAGGCTATCGATAGTGTATTAATCAGTAGGCTACACTGGTACTCGGCCTTCACGAGCCATCCGACGAGTGTGTACTGTGTATACTGTAGTAGGTTATCGATAGTGTAACCTATCATTTATCAGCGGAGGGCCTACCGAATACCAGTAGCCTTTACAAGCCAACCGACGATTGTATACAGTGTGCTGAAGGTATAGGTTATCGATATAATATTCGTTAGTAGTACCGAATACCAGTAGCCTTCACAAGCCATCCGACAATTAGTGTAGCTACTGAATATAAAGGCAATAGCCTAAGTGCAATATTTATCAGTCTGGGGGGTAAACCGAACAGCGGTAGCCTTTACAAGCGATCAGACGATTGTGTACTGTGTAGGCTACTACATGTATTATCGAGTTTGTATATTGAAGATGATCTCGCTAAATGTATATATATATATATAGGCGATGAGTGTTGTTTATTCCGACGGTTCCCAACTACTCTGGGACGCGTCCCAAAATGTGGAACGTCAGAACATTTGGGTGGGACGCCTAAGATTTCAAGGGGGGAATATAAGGTCCTTGGTCCTATTTCGTTCGTTTTGGCCAAAACACGATCGGCAGTTGGGACGTTTCTGAAATTTGTGGAAGGCAGGCTTATTTTCAAAACCTGTTTCTAGAGTGTCTTCTCAGTTAGACATGAGTGAAATGTCTTTCTTTCAATGTTCGGAAGCTAATCGTCCCAGATATTTTCGAAAGCAGGAGTAGAAACTGCTATAAATTGATATCAAGAAATCCACGTTCAATGAGATGGATCGCTCTGTCTTCATGTTGGAAAAGTAAAACGTTGTGTTGCTTTTCCTTGCAAGGACAAAGAATTGATTTATGTTATTGATTCTTGATTTCTTTAAGGTATCCATTTTTAGCAGGTAATACTCTGATTTCAGATAACAGAGCTGTGAGATTGCAAACTGTTAACCCGCAACAGCAGCACCAATGGATCCCCCATGTCTGTATAGTGCACCGTGATCGTGTAACTATACCAACAAAGCTTATTTGAGATTGATGCAGTCACCATTTCTGGATCGCTTCTTTCAGGTCTCCTCAATAAAAAAAATATAAAAAACGTCGGTAAAACAAACACACTACGGTACCCTCATGTTGAGTGCAGTTGGTATATGGGTTATCTGGTTATAGGCTTACAACCCCAACACGTGTCAATTGTTCGCTCGGTATTTTATCCGTTTAACGCCAGTCGTTTATTGTTGCTAGTTGCTACAATTCCTACAAAAGAATGAATTAAAGAAACACAGTGAGTTTGTATTCCAGTCGAGAAAGGGAGACTAAAATGTTATCATTTGTTAAAGGTGGACGGAACCCCGAATAATAGATTTCACATGGTGTAGAGAATGTTTTTCGGCATCATTAACTGAAAACCCTAAGTGATTATCCTCATCAATTCTTGAGGTATGTTACTTTAAACATTTATCAAATTAGCGGAACATCATATACAAGCATCAATCCTGTGGTGTTGTGTGAGGGCATGCATCGTCTCCAGAAGCTTTTGTTTTTCTTTATAATTGAATCACTTTTATTATTTCTTTTTTCGTGAAAAAATCTACTCAATGATCCAGCAACATTAATTGTGCCAAAAAAATAACATTTTCACAAAATATTGGGAACTTAGTCATACCCCTTCAAATCAGTGAGATCAGTGCAAGTAAATGATATGGATTTACAAAGAGATTTACAGCATTAGTCCATGTATGACATCAGAAATGTTGCCAGATGCCTAATTAAAACTGAGAGATACCTGAACTTTAAATGAATTAAATGAACATTGAATGTACTTTTTTGTCCTCTCAGCTATCATAATTTGTCATTTTGAGATTCCGTTTATGAGATGTTTCAACATATCAGACAATTTAAAATAGAATGAATTAATAAATAAATAACTTTAATTGCAGAAAGTATTGCTTCATGAAGAAGTTATGATGTTGCATTTTTTGAAATTTAAAAGTCTGGGCAGAGAATTTAGGTTAATTAGGTTACGCTTAGATCTCATTGGGACAGTAACTTGCAGTGGAATTGGATAGGACTAAAATGGCTTGAGTGAAATTTGGTAAGTTCGGCGTTATATTCAGGGATGAGGAACTTCCAATAAAACAAAAGAAATAAATATTCTATCAATGCATACTTCCAACACTATCTTATGGGGCAGAAAATTGGACAACAACTGAAAGGTTGGAAAAGAAACTGATAGTTACACGTACAGAGGGCAATGGAGAGAGTCTTGATTGGGGTTACTAGAAATGACGAGGTGAGCAACAGAGAATTGAGGAGAAAAATGCGAGTGCAAGATATAATACAGGAAAGAAAAAATAGAGGTGTGCTGGCCATCTAGCAAGAAGACAGGATGACAGATGGACTCTCAAGCTAACTAATTGGGTTTCTGGATCGAGTAGGCTACACACAAGAGTCAGAGAAATAAAAAGCAGAAGGTGGATGGATGATAGCAAAGAATACAGGAGCGTCACATGGACCAGATGAGCGCAGAAGAGACTTGGTTAGAAAATGCATGAAGAGGCCTTCGTCCTGCAATGGAGAGAAATATGATAGTCAATGTAGGCAGATAGAGTATGCATAGATAAATAGAAGATAGATTATGTTAGGTGTAGTCCTGTTCTTGACAGAATGACGTTACCTTTCAAAATAACGATCGGAGGTCTAAGTTATTTTGAATTCTCTATCTTACAACAGTAGTACTGTTTGGATTAGATTGGATGACAATATGGCAACACACAGACTCAATGAGCTCCTTTAATTTGGATACATGTTGATTATTGACAGAGCTGTTTTATCTGTAGTTTATCAAACACGCAACTAACCGTTTCATGTTAGGTTTGGCCCACGGCGCTCGACTAAGTCAATAGTGACTTTGCCCTCGTGGCATCGCCGGGGACGTTACCCTCACCGAAGCTAGCGTTCGGTGGGACGAGGAAGCGGTTTTTGGTGGGCGCAAGAACGCGTATAAACTCGCTTCTAAGTTTTATGTAGGCAATTAATCCTGAAGTCGGTTGGAAAGCACACAAAAGAGCTCGATATACGTGTGTTTACTTACTATACCGAAACCGAATGCAAATAGCAAAGATCGAGGCGGAAACCGTTCGTCATCTATAGTTTGGGAACCGAGGCCAGGTAATTTGTGGGGAGATTTCTGGAAATTACCGTACCACAAACACCAAATAGTTTTGAAATGAATGGATGGATGAATGAACATGCAAACCGATTAGTGAGCAACAAAATGTAGCCTAATAAGTTTAGTAACACTACAAACTGACAAACATGAATAGTATCGCAAAGGTCTCACGGGTCCCAACATTTATTGTAAAATCTTATTGTAAACCCTTATAGCCTAATTGTAATTGTTCCGTAAGTACCGGTACACTCTGAAACACAAGTGTTAATATAACACTCTCAGGGCTGTGAGGAGGGACTGCACTGACACTTGAGCAAGTGCTACACAAATGAGCTACCGTACTTAAGAGTGATAACTACCCCTCAAGAATAATTGTAACACGACACCAATGAGGTTGCGTGTAACACTTATGGTGTTTCATAAGTAAAATGATAAGTGTTAATTCAACCCTTTAAGTGTTAATTTGACCCTTTAAGTGCAGTCCTTCCTCACACACTTGGGAAGAGTTATATATAACACTAATAACACTAATAACACACATAATGTTTAGAATGTAGGCATTTTAAAACGCTCTTTATATAGACTGCCACCGTGAAAAAGAAGATTAACATGCACAGCAGCGGCAAACCATGTTGGTCACCATTATTTTCTGCAAAACACGTCGGTCGCGGTATTAAATGAGCACTCCACAGAATCAATGCGCTCCTTTATTTAATTCTGTAACAGATCCATCTCTAATATGGGACCAACACGGAAGCACTGCACGTACAACCGTATAGCCTGATTTGCCATCGATATAACGGTACGGTATCAGACCAGCAGACCGAATTTAGGTACGTATGGGCAATTCCATGCAAACACAGACAAACTTGATGAAAACAGTGGAAAATTGCTTGTAGTCTGTTATCTATGAGTTCTATCTTAACAACTTTATTCTCAAATGAAAGAGGCCAACATGTTCTTTACTTTACCAGGCGACCAAATATGTACAGTGACGTCTGTTTATAATGATTTTCTCTCGAAAAACCTATTTTTGGGGTTAAAATTTTGTATTTTTCAGTTGGAAAAAAGGCCGATACGTTGATAATAGTTTCACAACCTTATAAAAGTTCATTTTGGGGTTTTGGGTTTTAGCTACCGGTATTTAATAAATGATACACACTCAATGTAAGGGTGTTTTTAAAGACTTATTGATTTTATTTGTATATATTTAAATAAGGTGTCACAATTGTAGTATGTGGGCCTATATGTGGCCGGACAAACTGTAGCGTGAGTTACCTTAGCACGAGTTACCCTGTTTTTTGCAAACATAATAGGGACATATTACAACTACTTAGTTAACTATGGTTGACTGATTTGAATTGTCCGCGATTCTCTGTGTAGAGAACCGTAGGCAACGCTGCAGTAATTAGGGGCACAGCAGATTATCGTCAGCAGAGTGACGTCGTACATTAACAAAGTCAATAAAAGACTTCATGTACGGTACGCTAAGGAATCGATCTTTTTCTTTTCGTAAAAGTGCAATCTGATCCGCCCCTTCAATCAGAATATAGTTTATAATTATATTAATAGAAAGATAAAATTTCATGTGATCAATTCGCCCCATAATTTTCACGTAACGGAAGCCTTAGTACGCCAATGTTTGCCAATTTCACTGTTTTTTGCTAAAGTGACATTGAAAACTGTACATACGTTTTTAATTAATGAAAAAGTGCACCATATAAACCAAATCTAATCATGGGCAAGATAATTCTGTCAGAATGCTGATAAATCGAACTTTCGAAAGGTCAACGCCCTATAACATTTGGAGGAAGATTGTAGAAGGTACAACAACATTTTCGAACACAGTTATACATTAAGGACCTTGCTCTGGAAGCTGCAAAGCAGTGGAGCGCTATGTTCCCATATGCATGGTGAAACTAAGAATGATAATACTAATTTGCTGTCATGAATATGAACCTTAGTATAGCAGTTACTAAGTTTATAATCAACCAGCTCTAGTGTCGTTTGTTTTAGAACAGGAATAAAATGAGAGCAAGTCACATTTTGGCATGTCCTTACAGGGTGCATGAGTTACCATTTTCATCGCTGTCCCAGCCATAAATGAATTGACATCCAACCTTTGTAATACTATGGAGATCTAGTCTTTTGGGTTGGGTAAGAAAAACACATAAAATGGGAATTCCAAATAAATTAATTTAGGAACCAGAACATGAAGAAGGAAAAATTGCCACAAAGGTGTAGCATGAGTTACCCTGTATGTGCCCATATACAGTAAACCCAATGTGTGTTGGAAAACCTACATTTTGCATGAATTTGCGTCTGTGGATATAATAATATAATATGGGAGAATAGAAAGAATATAATATAATGTAAAGTATTTTATTTCATGTTTCGTTCGCATTTTCTCTCTCTCGCCCTGTGTGTGTGGGGGGGGGGGGGGGGGGGG
>JAODUJ010028619.1:0-12436 GCA_027564615.1 Psolus chitonoides | reverse complement strand
TATTGTATTTATCTGCATTATATGATTAAAAATCATTCTATGAGTATATACGCTTTCATATATCCACATTGGACAACCACATTCATCGATCGGGCGTTTGGAGTAGTAGATCTCTGGGTAGAATGACTTTCAGTTGTGGAGTTCATTGAACTAATTTTAATCAGTGCATGGTATATTGTCTGTTGTGAGTCAAAACTGCCAGTGGCAGTTGGCTCCATGTCTGAGTTGGAAGGGCGTTCGCATATAAAGCGAGAGGCCCATGGTTCGATTCCCGGCGGTAAAATGAAGAACAAGGACCACATTCACAAAATTAGAAAAGCATTCATGACAGTATGAGCAGTATACCTCGTATCGAGTATACATTTCCAATACTTTGTTCCTTTCATAAGAGACAATTTTAGTGATCTACATATTACTTGGTACAGACACTATTGTAGGCTACATGCCTGAACTAATTTAGGGATATTCAAAGGTAGCCTTATGGATCGATCCAAGTGGATGGGGCGGACATATGAGCGTTCACCTACCCCTCCCCTGGTGCACTCTAGCATGACCCCTCTAAACGTCACTCCGATATCCGCTGTTAAATCTGATCGAGATCTACTGAAGTCAAACACCAACCTATTTCACATATATTCAATTGAGCTACAGCAACTTTAACCCCACCAGGATATGATTCCCTTTAGAAAACCTAGTAAAATTGGCCAAAATGTTGAAAACATTACTATTTTCACCCAAATGTCATATTTTCTGTCATTTTGATTTTTAATATCTCTACACGTATTTTTCCTACAAAATTGTCCGAAAGTTAAAACGTTTTGTTTTTTCTTAAAAAATGTCTACATTTTATATTGGTTTGTTTTTTCACCAATACAAGCCTTTGTTATACTTTACCACACATGTCTAAAACCATAGTTTCTCCCCAGGAAAAAGTGATTCAATTCTCTCAAACATTTCTGCTTTTTCTATTTTTTCCCTAATTTATTCCTATCGATCTAAAGATTTGTCATGGTGACCTACCTTATTAAGTCTTATTTTAATCAGTCATATTGTTTTTGAGATGGGAACGATTTTTGAAAGAGAACAAAAACATATTTAATGGCAATGTATGATAAGCTTTGGTCATGGCTTACCCTTTTCCCAAATTTGGGGATAATTGGCCATATGTTTTTTTAGTTATGTCTGAAAAACACATTTTCACTAAAACTGACCAAAATTAGTGATTTTAACCCCGAATATACACGACACATCCATCATTTGTTTGTAACATGCAAAGTTTCTAAGTCACTTACACACTCACATACGAAAGGTACCCACACACAGACATTTCGTTGCTGTATTCTTTCGCTGCATCTTCCAGCACCCATGGTTACATAACATGGGTCACTGTACCCCTGAAGGGTCACCTTTCACCCACCCAAACGTTTACTATGCCAACTGTTGATATGGTGATACCAGTGTTGATAGATCAACAGCAAATTAAGTACATCCCCCCTCCGGAGCGCACTAGTGTACAAGACTTTTCCTAATTGGCTAACACTAACCCTAATCCCTAACCCTAATCTATAATCCTAACTAAGAGTACAATCAATACTATACAATACAAACAGCCAATCAGGAAACATCTTGTATCTAGTGAGCTCTAACTGCCGCAGAAAGTTATATCTCTATTTAAAGAAACATAAAATAATATAAAGATCGAATGAAGCTCCTTTCTACGCGGGGTCAGAATGTGTCCTAATCCCGTCAGGTGGGTAATATCCTAATATATGAAGAGCGTGACGTAAATTAATGGAATACGTGACCTCTGATTAAGGGAATAGAGGGCCTAAAGCCAAGGGGAAAAGCTGCCCCAAAAACATGCAACACAAATTCTTATTCTATTGCTCAATCGATATTTAAAAAATGTTTATCTTAAATTGGCCTGAACAAAATTGAGGGTCCAAAGCTGTAGCTTATTAGCCTATGGGTTGATCTAGCCCTGATAATACGTACCCCTAGCAGTTCCTGAAACATCGGAGAGCATTTTCTCGTTTGATTCATAGTCAGCAGCCTCCACCACCGAAGTCGTAATTCTGTCGTCATTAAATACCGCGATGACCGAGGGAAGGACAATTGCTGGGAAGAAAGTTCCTTGACCTGTTTTTATTAGAGCACATCTCCTCCAGCCAAATTCCATGAAAACGTTACTTAGAAACTTTGCAATGGCTTCCGCGCGAAATGCGGACCTTGTTAAAGTACGGTAGCGGCCTTTTGTCTCGAGCGTTGAGGACAAACTTGTACCAGTAAGGACAGGTATATTCCAGTAGGAAGCTAGATCTGCGCTTGCCACCATTTCAAACGAACATGGTGGGCCGAACAGTGCGTGAACATTATGGTCATAGTGCAGTTCAGTCGCTACACCACCACCGATGTTCAAGGTACTTGGACTGCAAAAACTGGTTGTCTCTCTGAATATATAGTTGATACTGAAATTCAGGTAACTTTCCTTAGCTACAAGTTCTTCGATGTGACAAAAAGCCATGTCTATGGCGGGTCTCAGATTAGATGCGTCTAAGAACAGTCCAGGGCCTGACAGGATTAAACCAACAGTCACTGTTTCCTGTTGGCTCTTGACCATATTGTCTCCGCCGAACAATAGGAACAAAAATGTTAAGGTGTACATTTTGCAACCGATTCGCATGTTGTTGATCGAAATGTAACCACTGGGGTATCTATAGGCGCACTGGGAGATATGTATTGGCTCTCGTAACAGTGTTCTTTATACGGGCACTTAATGTGTTCTCACTGTAAAGACTTTTCCTTTCCATTCCAAAATATAGTCATTCGAACATTGCGACCATCTGTTTTTTTCTTTTAATCCATGGCTTGTAAAAACACGTAAACTGAATTAAAATTGAGGTATGCGCTCCAATTAAATTATAGCAATTTATATATTATAAATTGGACTCTTCGTCTTATAACTAATCGGTCTACCAAAAGTACAAATACTCATAATCAATACTAATTCCATTTACCTCTGGGTTAATTATCTACTAACGAATACAGGCAGTAGCTTGTAAAAACAAAACTACAAAACTATACCATATGTTCTCAAAGCCGTAACAACAACAATCATAATGAATCCCAATCATCCGAAATGAAGCCACATGGCACAACATCGAATATATATAAAAACGAAAAACATGTCCAGTAGCAAAATTCGAATGAAAATATGTTTTAAAAGATATCATAAAGACTCCCGTGTAAACACGGTTGATATTACACAAACGACAACCTTGGCATGTAGGCTAGAGTTGAAGACATATTATGAATGATAGATTAGACTGGGCGCTCGAAGCGTTTATTTAGGGGAAGAGAGATATAAGTTAGAGTCTGGTTATGGTTTTTGTTAGGGCCGTATCCTGTACAAGCGGTTCGGTGGCCACGAAATAGGGGGAGGGGGCACAAATGCATTTATTTAAGTGAAAAAAGACAACAAGGATGGAACAAACTCAGAATAACTAGCATATAGTGCAACACTGAAACACAAATGAGAGCAACTTTATCCTGTACATGGACTCAGACAGCAGCCACAAATGGCCCACTAAAATTGTTTTATTCAAGTGAAGGAGACAAGGACAAAAACGAAACAAAAATTTAGTATATTACACATTGGGATTAATGAAAATACAAATGACAGCAACTTAATCCTGTACGAATATAGGCATTTTTTTCCCTCCCCCTATTTCTGCCACTGCCCTCCTATAATTTTGGCCTCCGAGGATAAAGGGGTAAAGGTCCTCAGATGCGATCTTGTGCAATATTTCGTCACCTGTAGGGATATTATACGATAGTATTGGCTCATGATGAAGTACAACACAATGAAGGAAAGCCAGAACGACGTCAACGGAGGCATCAAAAATTCAGTAGGTGGATCCGCTTCCGTCAGCTAGGGGAGCAAGTATGCCTAAGGACTTCCAGGTCATCATCCAGCGAAATTCTTACCGATTGAAACATGAAATGTCCGCACCATGTTACCGATGAGAAGTTGGAAAATGTGATTTTGGAAATGGAAAGAGCACAACCTAACCTTCTTGGACTGAAATTATGTGAGGGTGTTGTATGCTGGAAAAAGTGAGAGTCAACGAGGTGTGCCATGTTACTTCAGTGATAGAGAGACAATCAAAATATGTCTTAACAGTTGTCCAACACAGTGATCGGATTTTTCTGTTGAAACTAAAAGCAGACCCAGTAGACCTACTTGTTTTTCAAGAGAAGAGATTGTAGTAATTTACTTTTAGTCGATCGGACATTATGTGACGAGTTTCCAAGTTTGACCCTGATCTTTGGTTGTATAAATAGAGTGGACCCACATGGTCCAAGAGTAGTACATTGTGGCTGTCGCCCAACAACTCTAACGAACAGACCCACTTTTACATTCCTCGCTTAGCGGAATAAATGAATACTTTGGACCCGTACGTTCAGATACAGTTCTTTATATAACATTTTGCAAGGATTATTTATGTGGGACTCAGTGAACATTCAATTTCACGACCCGTGTAGTATAGCCTAGCTTACATCGCATTACTAGCATTGGCCATGTAGACATTAGACTTATCTAGCCTGGTGTCAGTTAGTTCGTTTGCAGTGCTGGCTGATCTTCATTTTTGCTAACACGGGTAGGTGAAAATACTCGCCGCCGATTCGCAGCAAACTATTTGATAGCCAGTTCTGTAGCCTAGCTATCGAGAGGTTTTACTTTTATACGTTATAGGCTCAATACTTTACTTTGGGCTAATTAAAACTTAGCTAGTGTCAGACTCGACTATTCAGTTAGTAGCCTAGGCTATATCGTAATACCACTGTACAGTGTTCATTATTTGTTAGTTTTTAGGTTATCGTTCTATGCGAGCGAGACAAGTACAATCGTAGTCTAGAACAATTCCGTCAGTAACAGTATTGCGCCATCCATTCTTACGGATCTCTCGCACCATAGTCCAATCGGTTGCCGGCCTGCGAATTTTTTTCCCAGGGTGGCAAAGGCCAATGACCAATCAACATCTTGGAATCCAATCACGTGACGCTTTTCTAAAAACTAAATTCTCAATGTATTTTGCTAATTTTGACGTCGGATTATGTAAGACCATGCTCCATTCACCTAGGGAAGCCGACCCTAACTTTTTTTCTAACCCTAATCATGATTTTGATTTTTTTTGTGTAAAATCCTGAAAACTGATTTGGTCTTAGCTACCCTGGGAATCAAATATTAGCTGCCGGCCTATACAGCCTGGGATTATTACAGGATTATAACAGCTACACAAGAACGGCTTGGATCGAAGCACACCGTTTTTTGTAAAAAATAGAATTGTTGTGAAATTTAGGTATTTGTTGTACTTTTTGCTTGTAAACATACTAAGTCGACCATGCCTCGTTGGACCAAGTTCATACTTGGTATGTATGTTCCCCATAATGAGTACATGATCTCTATTGTTTTGGGGGAGAGGTCAGAGGTAATCTGAGATCAACAGAGGTCAAACTCTGAAAACCTTGTGAACACTCTAAGTCCACCATGCCTGGTCCGATCAACTCGAAGCTTGGTCTGTAGCTTTTCCATGATGAGTACAGGGACCCTATTGAATATGGTGGAGGTCTGAGTTCATTTTTGGTAGAAAATTGAATTTTTGTGAAATTTAGGTATTTGTTGAACTTTTCGCTTGTAAACACCCTAAGTCGACCATGCCTGGTTGAATCGAGGTCTTACTTGGTATGTATGTTCCCCATAACGAATACATGATCCCTATTGATTTGGGGGAGAGGTCAGAGTACATCTGAGGTCAATATAGGTCAAACTATGAAAATCTTGTAAACACGCTAAGACGATCATGCCTGGTCCGATCAAGTTCAAATTTGGTGTGTAGCTTTCTCATGATGAGTACAAGAACCCTATTGATTTCGGTGGAGGTCTTGAGTTCATTTTTGGTCAGATATGGATTTTTTTAAATTCAGGTATCTTTGGTACATTTTGCTTGTAAACACCATAAGTCGACCGTGCCTGGTAGGATCCAGTTCATACATGGTATGTATGTTTCCCATGATGAGTACATGATCCCTATCATTCTTTGGAGAGGTCATCTGAGGTCAACAGAGGTATTTAGGTATTTCTGGTACTTTTTGCTTGCAAACACGCTAAGTCGACCATGAACCCGATTGTTTTTGGGAGAAGTCAGAGGTCATCTGAGGTCAACATAGATCAAACTCTGAATACCTTGATATGCTACATCAACCATGCCTGGTCAGATCAAGTTCAAATTTGGTGTGTAGGTTTCTTATGATGAGTACAAGGACCCTATCAATTTTGGTGTAGGTTTGAATACATGATCCCTATACCGGGCTTTTGGACAATCAAGGAATCTCTAATCCTTTTGGATTTCTGGTTATTATTATTATTATTATCATTATTATTGTTATTGTTATTATTGAAAGTGGCTAAAGGCTGAAGGCCGGCCTCACTCACCTCACGTCTGTCGGATGGGGACGTTAACTGGCAGTCCCGGAAACATGTTGGGATTGTAGCCTACAGTTACACGACTGCCTCATTACCATCTGAACACTGTTCGAAAGGAGAAGGCGAGCTATTGCCGCTGTTCATCCATGATTACGAGTTATGGTCCCTCGATGAGCCATAGTTGGTTTCCTGAAGCCGTGGATAAATAAACTCAACTAAATTGATAACACGCCTTGTCTCTTATATAGCAATGCCAGACCCATTTCTCTCACCCACGTGATAATTTCACATCCCATGAGGGTAATTCAAATTGGTAAAAGTGTTATTCATGGAAAATAAACAAGGGAGACGATACAGCAATTGATATGTTAAATAACTGGTGTTTACGAAGAACCATCCGAATTAAATGGCAAGACCATGTCAGTACTATAGAGCTACTAGGAAGAACTAACATGAAGCCATTGAGTGAGGCAGTGAAGTGGCGTAGATGGAAGATGGTCGGCCATATTCTAAGGCAGGACCGAAACAACGACTGAAATGTAGCGATGACCTGGGCACCAGAAGGGAAAAGGAGAGGGAGACCAACGACTACCTGGAGGCGCACAGTGGAGAAGGAAAGTAGAGAGGGGGCTGGGAGTCCTGGAACAAGGTGCGGGCTACAGCACATGACAAGGAGGGGTGGACACGCTATGTGAAGGTTGTATGTGCCACAAGGCACGAAGAAGATAAGTAAGTAAGGTAAGGTAAAAGTGTTATTCATAACTTCAATTGAGCTGACCATTACTGCAAATGTCTAGCATAGTTGGTGTGAGACTCGGAGAAAGGGGCCTTTAATAGAATAGTCAGACTGGTGTTGTAATGTGAAATATATGGTATAATTCTTAAGATATATCACTTTAAATGTATGTCAAATTAGCCTAAACAGACAATAGCCTACACATTTATCTTCATAAGCTTATGTCTCTCCTTGTATTTGAAATAAAAAAAAATTCTTGACATCTTCTAGCTGTGAAATGTCCAGTTAAACTACAACAATGCAAACAAAAAGTGTTTTCAAAACATTAGGAACTTTAGCATAATCTTAGGTTCGATAAAACGCAGAGAGAATATAAAGACTATGACATCAGAGACGCTCAGTTAAATTCAAGATAATATTACCTAACGTGCCCTAACAACACGTGTTATAATAAATAGCAGAGCTGCCAACTTATAATTTCTTACTCAAAGACCAACAATCAGTATTTTGCATAAAAAATACTTCATTTTGATAGTATATATATGAACTCAGAAAATTTTACCATGTTTACAATATTGTGTACTCAGTATTTATCAAGAAATGTAACCTTATTTACAATTATTTTCATTACTAAATACTGTAAATTAGTATTGGTTGGCAGCCCTCTGCAGTGTTCCAACTTTCAAGGAAATAACACGAAATTCTGGAAATTTGATCAACTTCGGAAAATTACCAAATTTCGGGGAATTTTGGAAAATCCTCTGATTCCGTTAATGTGATTTCGTTACTTAATTAACATTTTCAGCATTTCGGGAAATTTCTGAAAATCCTGTCAAAGAGGAAATTATCATTTTTGTTACTATCTAATGTGATATTACGACCTGAAAAATATTTCGGGAAATTGTCACCATATTTCAGGAAATTTGAGCTATTTCATGATAAACGACAACAGTGAGTCTCAAATGAGGTAAAAATTCAAACGGAGTAAAATCCATTTTATGCAAACTCATTATCATTGTAAACTTCAGATGATGTCGCATTAAATTCCAAAATATTAGAGCGTCACATTGTCAGCATCATCTTAAAAAAAAATAACTGAATTGGTGCAATATAAAGTCTATTGGCTGAAGAGGGCATTTTTTTAACAATTGACTATTTAACTTTGTTACAGTGATTTGGTACGGTATTATAATCTTCAATTAATGTAGTAGAGTATAATAGTATTACATAATAGTTGCATAGCAAAACTTACTACATTTAGACACAATTTTCTGGTTAAATATGATATTTTGCTATTTTTTAACTCACATTAGTCCAACCCAGAACAAAAATGAATGTTTTCTCAACAACTGGACAATGATTTGTACAGTTGTGTGGTTTGTAAACATACTATACAATAAAAGTCATGATTTCCGGAAGAGAAACAAACTGCATATATTGTCCCGGAGACGACATTTGTTAAAAAACATAATGGATTCAGGCTTTCCATAGTATAATAAAGAGCACATCTTATGTCACCATGCTAGAAGGAAGGACATTTGTTCTCTAGAAATGAAATATTAAATACTCCAATCCTTGTTAGTTCAACGACTACCAATTAACAAATGTCCTAGAGAGGACACACTTTTAACGCGGAATTATTAACAAATGTCCATTCAACTAAGTGTCCTGTTTCTCCATTTGATAATACCTCAAAGATAATATAGGTATAGTTTTAGTAGATATTTCCTCTTTTATTAAAACAAAGTTGAAGACATGTCTTGTAGAGGAAAACACAATTTTTATTTAACGCAAAATGCAATTTTTACAAGAATGTTCATAACTTTAACATTTTTGCATCAATTTTCATCATTCCACTTGCATGGCCATATGTCACATTTTCCCAGCAACAAGGAGATTGCCACAGAATACACCCCATTTGCCAATGAATCCATTCAGATACTATTAAACAAATGAAACGAGACTCAAAAATTTGGTTAAAAATGCACATTTCTGCAAAATGTTACCAGAAAGAACAAATCAAATTCTGTAAAAGGCTTGTGTAGCTTGTAGTTCCTGGCACTCATCAAATACAGTCAACCACATTTATTATCCAAATTCCGTCTCTCGCATGCAAATGATGTAATATCTGACTATTTTCCAAAAAATTGTACCAATTTGTTTTCCATAATATTGTAGGGTGATCCAATAACTTCAGTGGGGTATAAAATAAACCGTAAATGAATTTTTCCCGTTTGATTAACTCAACTTTTGTGATTTTTGCAGTTGAACGGTCGGACTTCGAGCAATGGGATAAAGTTTGGTTCATAGAAACAAAGTTGTTCGTTATCGCTATGATGTACATAATGCTGAATTAGAAACCTATGTGTCAGCATGTCTTCCCGGTTAAAGTAGTAGCCCATCAATCAGTACGGCTTGCGACTCGCGACCTACAGGTTGTGAGTTTGGGCCGCCTGTGGAACTACGGTGTGTTCTTGAGCAAGACACTTTACTCCGCCAGCTCCAGTCCACCCAGCCAAAAATGGGTAGGCTACTAGCTTCGGCTACGGGTTATCCAGCGATGAACCGACGTCCGATCCTGCATGTGGGAGTTTCATACTCTCGTCCGCTTCACGTCATGGAAATCAGATACAAACATCGGTTCAATGAGCCACTACTGGGTCGGGGAAGGAGTCTTCTCCAAGTGATATGTGTGGTTGTATGGCATAACGTGCAGAACATGTCAGGTATGGAGATGCATAGCTAGCTATAGGCTTTTGTCTGCTACTAAAATCCCATAATATGCCTACCTATAGGCCATATATACTACATTACAATTTGGTCACGTTGGGTTATATTACAGTAATAGAACCGATTATTACATTAAAATCCAGGTTCCTAGAAACTTTGTTATCGCTTTATGTATACAATGCAGAATTCAAAACCTATAGATTTCCGTTATCAGGACATACGGAGTTATGTGTCAGCACGTCTTCCCGTACTATTATCGAGTGAACAAAGCTCAACACGATCACTTTGTCCTGACATTCAAATGTTCCCATACTGCAACATTCAATAACGTACTGGAAATAGGTATTCTATGTATACAATTATGTGAGGGGGGAGGGGGGAGTCGATGAACCATTGCATATCAAACAATGTGGATAAATGAAATACCTTTATATGCAGTTCCCAATTTAACATGACGCAATAAACTAACCGGATATTGACTTTATTTACAGTTATTACCGCAGACATGTCTTATTTGGAAAGTGTACCTTTTCCCCACAGGACACCGACCGATGTTGGTAGAGCCAAGGTCTTTCAGGTCTCCATGTAGGTTGGAAGCGAAAACCTGGAAGCGAGAACATGTTGGTTTGACTGTGTTCATGAAGTAATAATCATGTTACAGTATCGTTAATGTCCGAAATTTGGCGCACTTGCCCTATACCTAGCAACGCACTATTCCGTTATGACCGTTTTTGTGAATGGATTTTCGTAAATTTTGGCTCAAAAGTTGCAACTTACCCCATGAAAATTTGTCGGAAATTAATCGTGACGTTTGATAAAAAGGTCATGTACTTTTCGTGTGCAATCAGTATTACAGCTAACACATACCTATTTCTCGCTCCCGTGATCGAGGTAGCGCTATGCAACTAACACAATGTTGCAAATTATTCATCCTACATCACTACCTCTGCCATTTGACTGAACAAAACTTTACAATGATGTATAAATTAGTTGTCAGGTTTGTCTTATTGTGAATACCGGCTAGTCTTGCCACGATATGTCAAGGAATTACAATGCACAGTTGCGTTCTTGTTACTTTCTAAAGTTTATGTCCCAATTTCGGTCCCAGCGACGCCTCTAACTATACAAGGAAGAAGGAAGTTGAAACATAAGCCACTGGAATAACTAATTAGAGCTTAACCCTTTAAAGCCGACGCATGCATGTCATGCATGATTTTTCTTGGCAACTTCCAATTTTTGTTGGGGCCAAACCGAAGGTGCCACTGACCTGGTAAATAGCTTATTTTGAAGATAAGCGGAGGGCGAATATTTAAAAATACTTTGATGGGGGTCTATGGAGAACTACATTTTCAAAATATGTGTTGAAAATGTGGTGATTTTGACTTGACCTTGAATTTCAAGCTTCAGTGACCTCATTTTTCAAAAAATTCCCGAGCCTTCATATAAACCAATAATCGCTCTATAACTGTTTCTAACTTTCCCCCAAGTACCCCTGATATCCAGCGTTACAGCTCTATAGCTTTCGGGGTTTAGAAGTTATTAGAAAAATAAGTCGAAAAAAGCCCGATTTGTCTTAAGGATACGGGAAGATTATCCCACATTTAAGGAGCAACATAGGTGAATGTACGATTATGTGCAGATTTCAATGTTGTGACAGCTGATAGCACAGTTAGGCGTGTGGTGTCGGAGGCAGATCGCAGGCCTGCACGATGCGGTTTGAAGAGAATAAGGGTGGACTATAAGGTGGACTGTAAGCAGGGTGTAAATATATGAAATACGCCCAGCCTCGCCTACGATACGAACCTTATAAACTTCTCAGCTAAGCCTACTAGGTTTCCTTTCATAGTCGATCACCTCCCTCCCGCCTGTACCCGAAAGGGGTTCAGAAATCATTGATGTTTCTGAATGGCATAGGAGAAAGGTAAATTGCATTTTACCCCCCCCCCCCTCTTAATGGTAACTTATTACATCTCATTAACATTCATGAGGGGCGGGGCCAAATGTAATTTCGCTGAAAATTGCTCGTAACTACGTAATCTCAGCAGTGCCATGGTGGATTGATGTTATACTTGGTACATTAGTTGTCCATGGTGAGTAGATGATCCCTTTTGATTATGGTACCAATCTCGTTAATATTCATGAGTGGGCGGGGCTTAGAATCCTTTAAAAATGAATATTTCAGCAACCGTACGTCCGATTATGTTAAAACTTGTTCGGTGGCATTGATAGGCGGGGTACATGTGTAGGTTAGTAAATGATTGCATCTCATTAATATTCATGAGGGGTGGGGCCAAATGTAGTTTTGCTGAATATTGCTCGTAACCACGTAATTCCAGCAGTGCAATGGTGGATTGATGTAATACTTGGTACATAGGTTTCCCAGAGTGAGTAGAAGATCCCTGTGAGATCACAGTTTCTATATATTTCACTGGTTGCCACTACAGGTTACGCATGTTTCCTTTCTCAAATTGATATTAAAAAGT
>JAODUJ010028508.1:0-12437 GCA_027564615.1 Psolus chitonoides | reverse complement strand
ATATTTACATGATATTTGATCAGATTCAGCAAACCAAAATGATGCAAAGATTGATTTATTCTTTCACACAACCATCCATTTCAATATGTCGATCTCAGCTGACTAGAATTCACTCTCCTGAATAGATACTACTATGGCCACTATGTAACTACTATCATCAACATATTACAGCAAGGGGACGAACAAAGTAGTGATTTTAATTTGGTCTGGTAATCCGAGGTCCCGGAATAAATTCGCACCATGGCCTCTCGCCTTGGTAATTTTCTCTATAGAAGATGCTAGTGGGTGTCTGTTTATGTAAAATTCTACTGATATTCTTTTTGACATAATATTTAAATATCTTAACTTGACTTTTTATGACATATCGTACTGCTAAACCTATAGGTGAAAGCAGGAAAACACCTTAAAAGATAATGTTATTAAGCCTGCTTAGAACGAAAAATAGAAAAATGATTTGTGTCTTGCTGATAACATTATGTTATTTGTGTAATTATCGGGAGAGATATTAAAACTATGACCTATATTTGCACTTTTTTACTCCCCCCTGGACATTTATTAACTAGTTATTTTACTATAAACCCACTGTGAAATAATTTCAGACAACACTTTTGTCTTGATCATGGGATTAACGGGGGACTCTTATAAACAAGTAATTATAATGAAAGAAAGAGGCACGTTGCATGAAAGTCCCCCACAGTGACACCCTAAAGATATCAACGATGAAAAAACAGAGAGGAATCGTCAAGAGAAAGTTGAACCAAAACCAAATTAGGGCAATTCATATTTCTGAGAATCATTCTGCACTACAACTCGTATAAAGAGTCATCAATGACGAGGCCAACGTATAGTCAAACACTGGTAATTCAGTCACTATTGCAATAGCCTCGAATAGCCTGTCCTAATCTACACATTTTAGTACACTACTCCTACCAAATGAAACAGCAACATCCCTGCGGATTACTTTGGTTCTAAACCGGGTCTGTCCCCGACCAAGTACCAACAAATTAACAGGTCGGAATTCGGTTTTCAGACACCGACTACTCATTGCTAGAGTGGATGGGTACCATTGATTACTTCGATGGTCAGCCCCAGATACCATTCACTAACAGATCTGGTCCCGGTTTCCAAAACAAAACCCGCTTACCGACCGTAAACTATGTTAAGGTCAAACGTACCTTATACCAGACCTGGAGTACGAGTACAAAACTTCGAGTACGAGTACGAAGCCTCGAGTACGAGTACGAGTGACGCACCCGTGAGTACGAGTATGAGTACGAGTACATGCTCTTTAAATTGGCCGAGTAGGAATACAAGTACACAGCCACGAGTACGAGCACGAGTACACGGGTCATGAGTAAGAGAACGAGTACATAAGTCATGAGTACGAGTACGACTACGAATACAATGGTACATTAGCCTATTGGTTAATGTGCGCAAAGACTTGGATGTATGGTTGCTTGTTTTTTATGTATATGTGTGATGAGGGGCTGCAAATGTAGTTCAAATCTGGAGGTAACATTTCAACGTGCACTTTTCATATGGAGAGTGATTTTATTTAGAAAGGGGCATATTTTGTTAAATGAGGCAATGGGGGTATTCTCTAGGTGAATGTACATGCGCTGAGGGCCGACATGTTTGCATTTCGACGCGTTTTTAGGACTGAATCCGCACTAGTGATCATCACACACAACGTAGATGTATGACGTCACGAACACAACTCCCATGATGCCATGTACCTCCGCAATAGGGTATCTTCTCCAGCCGATTGCGCATGCGCTGAGCCGACATAATGGTAGTCCGTGACGCGTGGTGGCCTAACGGTTAAGTCTCGTGATCCAAAGATCGTGGGTTCGAGTCCCAGCCACGTTGTGTCTTTATGCAAGGCACTTTATCTCGATTGCCTTACTTCACCCAGGTGTAAATGGGAACATGTGAGGACTCTGATCACAACCGGCGCTGATTTAGCTGCTGCCATTTACTCCCCGGGATTGTCGGAGAGTCTAACTGGTCCTGATGGCCAGGGTAATATCTGTAAAGCGCCTTGGTCATACTTGGAAAAGCGCTATATAAATGCCGATATTATTATTAATATATGTTACTGCAGGGACTGAATCAACACTGGCGATATTCTTTTGTTTTGATGCGCATGGTAGTCAGTGACGTCACGAGCCACCACTAGCAAATTTGGCCAAAGAATATCCCCTATTTGCATGGATAATATCCCCTATTAGGAGAGAAGAGCACATGTGCCCGCTTGATTTGCTTAGAGGTCGCTCTCCAAATTGAACGACAAAATTCTAGAAAACAACAATATTGAGCACACAATGTGAGCTCAGCTGAGAATTGCATGGATATCCTGACAGAGGGCGCTCTTCGGAAAGAACACCAAAACTATAACACCAAGCCTTACCTCAGACGGGCGCCGGACGATTTTCATTCCATGGTCCCCGAAATTTAGCGCCTGCTTTGCCTCCAAAATATGCGGCCAGGCGACACCTAATTTTCGTACACAGTGCCTGGTCATTTCCCAACTTTTCTACATTGAAAACTGAGGTAAGTGTTTTAATTAGTGAGTCAGGAAATGGTCAAAAGTGGATCGTTCCTTATTCGCGTAATTTAAGGCTTGTATAACGCTATGACGTATTATAGCCGACACTTGATCGCATAGAATGAGCCATATCCCATTAACAGAAGGCATTTGAAAATACAGTACAGAATTAGAAATTGGTGGTCCAACCTCCAAAAAATATGGGGTATTTCTAACAGAGGTCGCCTTTCAAAATAGCTAACGAAAGTCTATAAAATAACAAGTAGCTAAAATAGTTTAAATATGTCCATGACCAATACAAAAAAGTTTTGAAAGATGCTTTCTGATGTTTTTGTGAATGCTGGATCATAATATATGGGTCCATCTTCGGGGTCATAGAGGGCGCTTTTCATGATAGCGTGCCCGAAACAAGTTTGCATACCTTAATGAACCAGAGGACTACAACGGGGTTTGAGTCTCGCTGAAGAGGCCCAGAAAATGTTGACATTATATCAGCGCTATTTCCTAGCATTGGGTGCATTCTAAAGACTGTAATGCACATTGTATTGCACTGACTGTAAACCCAGTCATGTATTTTATTTGTATACATTAATTATTTCCTAGTACGCCGACAAGGGAGTCCGTCCGCACTCTAAGCACATCTGGATCTGCAGCTGCCGTGTAAATATCTGCCTGATTTGTTCTACAGTTCGAAAATGCCTGACCACGTTCATATAGCGAAATATTGTAAACAAAATAACTATGTATGGTATTATACGGTATCGTGCTTCATACTCATACAATATGAAATGTACAGAAGGCCTCGAAACGAGTGTGATGTAAAATAGTGTAGGCCTACATGCGTCATTCCCCCACCTTCATTCATCTCCACGTGCTGGCTAACGTACTAGTTGATGTATATAGATTTAGGGCCCTCATGCAAGGAATACTAGGAGTCAGTGTTTCCGCTATGACGCGATTTTGAAGCGATGGCTTCCCGATTTGACGCAGTGGTGTTCAGAGGAAGAAAAGAGGGTTTCATTTACCCCTGAAATTGATACAATGTGAACGACAAAAAAACATACCAAATATTTACCAAAATGTAGAGCCAGACACATTTCAAAGGCATTGTGTTCGAAACTTGGAGTGGAGAAATTTTAACTGTAAATTGTATCTGATCTACGGTCAGAAATGTTAAATCAGTGATCCTTTACTGTACCGTAGCTATGCTAGTCATACCACCACCACTTACCATTACGGGCCCTGGACCAGGGTTCGCACTAGCAACGTGATCGCGGGAATCTCGCAGTGTTGTTTCTATTCCCGCAGGGGGGATTTCCCGCAATAATTGAACGCGAATTTTGACAAAAGTTGATGAATTGCATTATATCTGGTTCCATTTCATACCTGTACATTGAACAAACATCAACCATTTTGGTGCAAAAGTACACTTGTTACTTCTGTATTCCTTATCTCAACATGATATACGACGCCAAAAAAAGTCCATAGCCATGAAAGAAATATAAATGAATAAAAAATGAGCGGTATATGCCTGAATTTGCCTATGCTATAGTGTGTTACGCGACTTCTAATTTCTTATACATATATGTACAACAGTTCCAGGCTTATTTTGGGATAGTAACTTCGAGAAATCTGAATCTGATGTTCATAACCATGTCAAATTAAGATAGAAAAACAGGTGTTTCAAATCCAAAAGAGAATATTGGTGATAAGAAATGTGGTTTGTCAGTTAGATGTTTCAAGCTGAAAATGAAGCATTGGCAGTCAAAATATTGACGAGAATAGGTAATATTTAAATTATTGTTCAAGGTAACCGACACAAGTAGGCATATATAGGCCAGTTTTACTCATTTTTTTGGTTAGTGAGGGGGCAGAGCTATCGACAGACAGGCAGGAGATACATACATGGCAGGACTGTCATGGGCAAGAGAGAGACAGATATGGGGGAGATAGGGCACATGTGTGGGAGTGGCAGACCGACATGGCCAGGAGGGAAGAATGGCAAGAGCGACATCACGAAGGACCGGAGAGAGGAACATGCTGATTAATGATCTAGCTAGAAACCTAAACTGCAAGGCTCCGACCAACGTGGTGATAACATATTTTAGAAAAGCTTTCGACAAGGTTTCACACAGACGACTAGCTTATAGGCTTCAACACTATGGAATCTATGGAAACATCTCACTTGAATAAAATGCTTTCCTGAGCCATCGTACTTAGTCTGTTGTTATTTGTGGTGCTAAATCCTCGCTTGGCACTGTCTATTCAGGGGTTATATAGGATAGAGTGCTTGGACCCTTGCTCTTTTCCATTTACAGTGGCGTATCCAGCATAGACATTTTTGTAAGGAAATCTCACTGGTGGGGCAGAGAAATTTCAACATTTTTTGGGAATCATGCCCCAAGACCCCCAGGCACGCTGGCTTCGGCAGCCCATGTACATTTCGCCCTCCTGTTTATCAATTTCTGGATACGCTACTGATATATATCAATTGTCTGCCGACGGTTATGCAATGCACTATATGAATGTTCGAAGATAACTGCATTTTGTATCGTACCATAAGTTGCATCGAAGACAGTCGCACGCTCCTGCAAGACCCAGATAGGTTTTCATTATAGAGTAAGACTTGGCAGATTTATATAAATGCTACTAATTACTCAATGGTTGTTACGAACAAAGAGAAAGTTGTTCAGGTCCAGTATGTAATTCCAGTAATAAAGAGGTAAAAAACACTCGTATCTAGGAGTCACTATAACTTGTAATATTTTTTTGGACTCACATGAAAAACAAAGTTTCTCAGGCCTTCAAGGTTCTTGGCCTGATTCGTGGACATCTCTATGATTGTGAAACCAAAACTGAAGCCACTGCCTATACTCTTTAGTTCGTCCTTGTCTGGAATATGCCTCCTCATTTTGGGATCCATACAAAGCAGGTAATATTGAGAAAAAAAAGAGTCTAGCGTAAAGCTGCTAGATTTGTGTGAAAAGACTATCGTCGTACAACCCTTCTTCAACAACTTGTCTGGCATACTTTCCAGGAGACACAGTATAATTCACGATTAAAGCTGTTTGATAAGGCTAATAACAACTTAGTGGCTCTACCAGTTCCTGATATTGTTGAAATTAGAGACTATCGCACTAGTTTAGTGATTCTCTAACGCGACCCTTAGGGCCGCATGGGTCCCACGAGCCCTCTCGGTGCGGCCCTTCAACTGATTTTATGTTCAAATTGTTTGTAATCGTATAATTCGTCATTTATGATTCCTTGCCTGAGGCGAAAGGAATCTATGCAGTCACGCACACATACCCGTCCGTGTACGGCTTCCTAGTGATGACGTAGGTTTTTAACTTTTTGACACTATACAACTGGTGACACACAATTCCTGGTTCAACACTCAATTACCGATGACTGACAATCGACGACACACATTTCAACCGATGACTTACAACTGGTGACACACATGACTTTACACCCAATTTTTAATCATATGTAATTGGTGACCACTGTCCAAATGCAAAACAAATGTTAAAGGGGTCTAGGCATGGTAGTGACCCTACCTACAACTGAGGACTTCAACAGTTGTTTGTGTTTCATCAGTGAACAGGAGTTGAAATATGTGTGTTTCACCAGTTGGTTACACTATATACATACCCATGTGTGTGTGTGTGCGTGTGTGTGTCTGTTTATGTGTATGTGTCTGTATGTGTCTGTGACGCTGGCTTGTAATCACGATAAGTGAATGATGCAAGGTTCGATCCTTTTTATTCTTGGGTGGCGGATGACCCATAGTGAGTACATGGTCTCTATCGTATTGGTGCTAATCTCATTAAAATTCATGAGTAGGCGTGGCTTAGAAGCAAGTGTTCAAAAGTCTGTATCTCGGCAACCGTATTTCCGAAATTGTTCAAACTTGTTTTGGTGTTATTGGTAGGTGGTGGGCTACATGATCAATTATATGTCTACCTTGTTCAAGATAGGTCTTTAAAAGCCGTTGGTTTCCTACCTCTGATGGTTCACGGTAAATTCACGTTAAATGTGTAGGGGAGAAACGTCACCAAATTAGCACACTTCATCCCTATGGATTCTGGTGCCAATCTCATTAATATTCATGAGTGAGCGAGGCTTAGAAGCAATGTATCTAAATGTTCGTATCTCGGCAGCCGTGTGTCAGATTTTGTTCCAACTTGTTTTGGTGACATCGGTAGGAGGTGGGGTACATGTGTAGATTAGTAACTTATTGCTTCTCAATAATATTTATGAGGGGTGGGGCCAAATGTAATTGGGCTGAAAATTGCATGTAACTACATGATCTCGGTGGTGACAGTTGATTGATATCATAGTTGGCATTTAGAATGCACATGGTGAGAGATGATCCCTATCGAGTTGGTGCCAATCTCATTGATATTCATGAGTGGATGGGGCTTAGAAGCAATTTTGTAAAGTATTGATATCTCGGTAACTGTATGTCCGATTTTGTTCAAACTTATTTTGGTAGCATTGGTAGGAGGAGGGGTAAATGTGTAACTTAGTAACTTATTGCATCTCATTAATATTCATGAGGGCAGGGTCAAATGTATTTTCACTGAAAATTGCTCGTAACCATTTAATCTCAGTGTATTGATGTCATATGTGGCATATTTGAGGTCAACAGGGGTCAAACACTGAAAACCTTGTAACCACTGTAACGTGATAGGGCAAACTTCAATTGAGCTCATACGTGGTATGTGTGTTCATAGTTAGTACATGGTCCCTATTGTTTTGGTTTAGGTGAAAAGTCATTTGAAGTCAAACACTGAAAACCGTATAACCGTCATAACTTGATTGGGCAAGCTTCAATTGAGCTTATACTTGGTACGTGTGTTCGCCATGGTAGGTACGTCTCTGTTTGAGGTCAAAATTCATCTGAGGTGAACGGATGTCAAATAGTGAAAACCTTGTAGCCACTATAAATTGACAGAGCAAACTTCAATTCAGCTCATACTTGGTATGTGTGTTCACCATGGTTAGTATATGGACCCTGTTGTTTCTAATTGAGATCAGAGGTCATCTGAGGTCAAATAATAATATCAGGTTTCAAATCTAAAGGTAAGAAATCACGAAGCCATCGGCTCTTGTTTTCTAATGATTTTTGGATTCGTTTTACAGGTTTTTCGATTTGAAACAAAAATCTAAACGGGTGGGGTGTCTTCTCTCCCAGGACGGTATTTACCACCTCCCTGATTTTAATTCCTCGATGTTTGTGGAATGCGGCCCTCGACCGCAGCCCTGCCTCTCTATTTGAATTACTGATATGAGTCAACAATATAGACGACATCATGTGTATAACACGTACAACACGCGCGAAACGCAGAAGATTTTTTTGGACATTGGCTATAGGGCTATGTCTGTTTCTGAGCTAATATCGGGGTATTTGACTAGTACGAGTACCAGAAACCCCAAGTTAACGACTACGAGTACCGGACCACTGAGTCCCGATGAGAGTACGAGTACATAACTTTCAAAATTGATGTGCAAGAATACTAGTATCAAGCCCATGAGTAGCCTACGAGTACAAGTACAGACAAATGTAACCTACTTGAGTATGGACTTGAGTACGAGTAGGCTACTGACTCGAGTATTACAAGTCTGTCTTATACTACCCCTCCCTTTCTCTCCCCTGCAAAGCAACCAGAAACACCCCTGTAAATTACCTTGGGTACAAATTGATTTTGACCCTGATTAGGTGCCATTAGTCCAGGGTCGCCGGAAGTATCTGGGCAGTGGGGCAGCTCCCAACCCTTGCGTTCCTGTCAGGGACAGCGGGGCAGCTATGTGTCTTTTTGGACTAAAATTGAGCATATATATATAACAAAGATTGCAAAACATAGCACCATATTACATATGAGGACTTTCACTCATTCCATTTTTTTTTCATATCCCCTCCCCTAGACCCATCCCCCAGGGCCCCAGGACGACATTCAAGCCATCTCCAGCCGCCCCCATTCAAGTGCAATTGTTAGGAGATGTCTCGCAGCTCCAACTCACGATAGGCGCCCTGCATTAGACTGGCAGATCCTCATTTGGTTTCCAGAGGCCGAATACCCGCTGGTACGGGTCAGCCCACGCCTATAAAAGGAAAACAGAATTACCTTTGGTACAATTCAGCTCAGACCCCGACCAGGTACCGTCGGACTGACATGTCCGGATTCTGTTTCCATTCATAAAATACCCGCGGTAACATCGGTAGGTAGCGTTGGTACCCACTCCTCTCTGATCGTCTTTGTAGGTGATACCTCCCTTCTCGGGTTCATTTAGAAGGCCACAAATTCGAGCAGAATTTTTGCTGCAGGAAGGGTCGGTCCCATTCCAGGTTTTGTCGAGATAACATGTTCTCATGGTATTACCCACCAGTGAATATCCTTCGTTGCAGCTGTATGTTGCAATTGCCTGAATGTATTTTTCCAGCGGTTTGATGGTAATACTGCCATCAGCAAGTTGGGCAGGTTCTGGACAGGCTGTTTTTTATAAAGAAAAATCCGATTTAAACTTCAATTTGTTTGTAAAAGTAGATTGGATAAACTGAATTTTGACGCGAATTTGGTCAGTCCAGCACATTCCCCGTTCTCCCTAAAAAATAACAACCCCACAACATAAACAAAACGGACATAACTTACATTCATTCAAACTCAATTTCACAACAACCGTTCCTCGAATACTGACCGACATTATGCAGCCAATTGGGCAAGCAGATGTCTCAGTATGCCTAATAGTTGGACGGCGACGCTTTCACTGCGTCAGGATTGCCATATATGTTTACAATGTGGGTGGAAAAAGTTAGGCCGAACGTGCATTCTACGGCTATTTGGTATATTTCGTATAGTCCGCAAGGTTGGCAGTATTGCTATACTGCTTCCACGGGTGCAGACATGAAACTACCTTCGCGATCATTGTAACTCAAAATATATCTGCTGTTAATATTGCATAAGTATCTGAATGTTGTGTTATGAGTAGTTGTTGAATGTTCGACGAGTCTGTTGTGTTACAACAATAATACCGCCGTGCTATTGATGGTAATGTATTAACACCGTTCCCAAACAAAAATAGACTTGAACTGTACTGTAGGCCTACGACTGTGACGGCTGCCAATCTTCATGCATAAATAAAATGTAACAGCTGTACTTTGTCTGTACTTTTTCAAGTTCATTTTCACCAACATCGCAATATACCTAACATACAGTAATATTGAGATAACAATGAAGAGAAAAATATATGCAAAAGGCGAGAACAATACAATAAATTGAACTAATAAGGTGATGGGTAGGGAGGGGACTCAGAAGGAAGCCTGGCTTTGCGAGTCTGAGTCCCTTTCAGGAAAAAAGATACGATGAACATTTACGATGAATAAGCTAAGCCATACTCCCCATAAGTGCATCTGTGTGTCCTATATCTGTCAAACTTCACCGTATTTTACTCATACTTAGGCAGAATTCGAGCAAACATGATTTAGCCCCTTTCACTCGATTTTGTATAAATTTAGCTGGTTCCACTAGCTAGTTGTTTGCAAATATTCTGATTAGGCTATATGGTGGACAGAGCCTGAAGCATCAGCTTCTTGCACTCCACAACCCATGCTTGTACGAAAGCAGACATTCCTAAAGATTCTAAAATGAACTAATTGAAACAATCTACCCCAAAAAGGGCAATAGAAGTTACTGTGGGAACTACGGAAAGATATCACTTTTTCATCATTCGAGTAAGCTCCATACAAAAATTCTGCAGAAATTCTGCAAAAAAGATTACTTTGCTACGAATGGCAGCCAATTTGTTTTTGTACTTTGGTGTTTCGTGCAACCTCCGGTAAAAAACTCAATTGGGATCCTCATCTAATATTAATATACATGTCATTGGAATATTTATACAACATTTCATACTTTGGTCCGACCGGTGACGGTAATTTCGCTAAGCGACCCAACTATATATCACATGGTTTATTTTTAGTACCTGAGGAGCATAAAATTATAATAACAACAATCTGTATAATTAGTTTGTTGTACATTATCATAAATTAAAACTACAAAATATGTTTAAAAAATGATTATTTTGATAAAGTTATAATATAATCTACCAGACATTTTGACGTACAAGACATTCAATGTTGGAATCTACCGAATTAGCATAATTATTTGGTTTACAGAACTGATCTATTTTCCAGAAGGGTATGTAAGTTTCGCTAAGCGACCCAACTATACGTCACATTGTTTATTTTGATCACCTGAGGAGTATAAATTACAATAACAACATCTATATAATTACTTTGTACATATCATAAATTATAACTACAAAATATGTTAAAAAAATGAATCATTCGATGGAGTTTCAACATAACATAGCAAAAAGTGTAACGTACAAGACATTCAATGTTGGGATTACCTAATTAGCATACTTAATTAGTTTACAAGAGTAATCTATTTCCCAGTAGGGTAGGGGCCTATGTAAGGTCTCAAACAACAAGTATTTAATTAATTTATGTAGCTGGTTGGTAGATCAAATTTGAAATTTTCTGTAAATCGCGCTGATATCTTAATTATCACAAAACAATAAAAAGACTACAAAAATCCAAATTGTCCATGAACATCGAAATTGTCTATATAAACTATGGAAAACTATAAAATGAAAATAAAAAAGGACCATGTATTCATCATGAAAATCATAGGCTACATACAAAGTGAGGAGTGTGATATAATGTAGGATATAGTCACTTCACTAACCTCTCTCTTCACAGGTGGCTACAGCAGGTGTCCACGTTCCATTTTGGCAAACAGAAATATCTTTACCCAGGAGAAGTCTGCCTGGAGAACACTTAACTAGTAAGATTGATCCATGTACTCCGTGGAAGGTGACATTCCGTCCATATTCATGATCGATCTCTGGACATGTCTCTGCATGAAAATATTGCTCACATTAGAACAAAGTGGACGCACAATGCTTAATAATAATAATGATAATAATAATCATAATAATCATAATAATGGACCTCGATTGCAGTTGAAACATGTCGGTTATATAGGATGGGGCGTGCTGATAGTATGCTTTATAACAGAGTAGCAGAACCTTGTGTGACGGGCAGCCAGTGTAGCAAAATGAGTTATTTGGTGATGTGATCAAACTTCCGTTTGTTGACTATGATTATAGCAGCAGTCCGTTAAACGTTTTTCAGTCCGCCTATAGGAGATTTGTTTATGCCAACAAGCAGGATGTTGCAGGAATCCTTATAGTCAGTGGTTGGCCTATCCCCAATGACACAAGGAGTTTGGTAGCATGCCAGACGGACTCATTTTATTGCCAGACAGACCTGGATTACTTCTGCACCGGCTAGCTGCATACGTACGTATAGCCTCCCAGACAGACTTGAATTACTTCTGCACCCGCTAGCTGCATACGTACGTAGTCTCTCAAAAGACCTGGATTACTTCTGCACTGGTTAACTGCATACGTTCGTATAGCCTCCGAGACATACCTGGAGTAATTCTGCGCCTCCTAGCTGCACACGTACGTAGCCTGCCAGACGCTCCTGGATTACTTCTGCACTGGCTAGCTGCATACGTATGTAGCCTCCCATACAGCACTGGATTACTTCTGGATCGGCTAACTGCATACGTACGTAGCCTGTCAGACAGACCTGGATTGCTTATGCACCGGTGTTATGGACTATTATTAAACTTTCGAGAGACACTTTAACTTTGAGTGGGAAATTGGCAGATTCGGCTGTTTCGCGAAGCGATCTTGGCAACCCAGGCAATCCAGCTCCTCGTAAGCTCTATTCTCAGACAATTAGTCATCGAAATCCTGTCAACAATGCAGTTACAGACTCGTCGAAGCCGTGACGTGTTGAAACAGATATACGTCACTT
>JAODUJ010028286.1:0-12442 GCA_027564615.1 Psolus chitonoides | reverse complement strand
ATAAATAACTACCTGTATAGGGAACCATACAGCAGGACCTACGTTTTGTGAGGGAAAAGTCTTTCCTAGCACCAAAACTCGCTTTGACCGTAGTCCAGTAGTTATAGTGTTACACTGTACCAGCTATGCGTACTATCACGACAATTCGCACAACTAGTTCATCGCAGCCAACTTAGCGTGATGTAAAGGGTCCCTGCTCAAGGGTCTCCTGTGGGGGATCTCCCAGCCGACAAGGCACGTGGTGCAGTGTAGAAAATATTTTGGCTCGATTTCTATTGAGTGACATACAACGTTAGATTGAAAAAAAAAACGTTTGTGATCTAATGAATTCCTTTCTGGTTTGATGGAACCGCCTATTACAGGGGACCAATGGGTACCCTATGGAGGTTGGGTGTTATTTAAAAAAAACATTGTGATATCGGTCGGTTAATGGAAATGGCATATAACTTGGCATACAATTTAGATATTCACCTTTGCGAATGACGCAGAGATATTTTGTTACAAAAACGGGAATTTAAGATTGACCGTCAACTTACCCCAAGTGGGACATCCCGCTGTATCTCGAACTTTCGCGAGAGATCTTGGAAACAATTCCCTCCTTGTCAAGAATCGGATTGACTCAAGTAATGGTATGAATATTTCATTATTCAATCATGTTTATTCCAATTGGTTGTAAGATTATTGCAGTATACCCATATTATCCTTCGCCCACTCGTATTAAGAACAGAATACTTGCGATTGACACATATTAATACATATCACACGCCTCATCGGATGAAGATAGCCAGCTCGTTCGGCCTATAGAGCGTGTACATACCATCAGAGTTGATGCAACGCGAAATAGACTATTATCATTCCACGAAATATACCATCCTCGAGTGAGCGCACTTAGCACTAAACAGAGCAATACATAGGCGAATAGGCGAATATGAAATGAAAATATGACTCCGCTAGACATCCGATGGATATCATGGTATTCAACAACACTTACGTCCACAATACTACCTTCTCCATGTGCTAGCTGTCCCGTTAGGCGTGCTAACGTCTGTACTGAGTAATATACTACCATCTACAAGACCAGTACTGTTAGTTACTCTGCCGATACTTGTGATGCCCACAAACTGGCTTTTTAATCAGCAGAATTGTCTCCTCTCTTAACGATCGTAGGGAGTACAGGCAGGGGGATAAATTAGTGTCACTTCTGCGACTGCTAGAGTGATATATGTCTATATAATATAACTTGAACGTATATTGAATTGCTCGCACGGTGCTTCATTGAATGGTACAGTTATTTATTTGTACATCAGATTCCATCTATTTGAGACTCATCATTTTAATTATCAGTATTAATTTATCCCGCCGACTCGAGATGAGTCGCCTCGTCATACTAGTACTAGCTATATTATACAGAGCTGGGAGTAATAACCTTGGATTGACCATTCAAAGCGAGACTACGTATTTATGACGTATGCCGTGTAAGTGTCCTTAAGTGTCTTGTAAAAACACATTATAAATTCATAAATTGAGTAAGTTACTAACAGTGCGTTCAAGTATATTTGATTGATCTAATGATCTTAAACCTCGCTTGGGTTAGTCGAAATGTAGGCCTACTCATAGAGGTCCATTATTTCTTTTTTTAACTAAAATAATATATAATCTTGTGCGACGTGCGTAAAATTGTAACCTTCAATTTGTCATTCAAGTTTGTGTTAAATTTCCATGTGACATTGACCAGTTGCTAATAAGTCATTAGGCGGGAGAAACCGCAAACACTTAATCGAAGCAAATCATTGTTTGAGAGAAGGAAAACATTCCCGGTACTTTCATTACGGTTTTTAGTGCTATTGGCCAAAACTGGAAATGTACGGTGACAGCCTAATTTATTCTTAGAAAAGAGTACATCGACACAAGTGCAGGCCAACAATGCATAATATTCCAGATTTAAAGCAGATTTTTTTCAAAATACCAAATGTTGTTTTTACAGTGGAATGGCTGTCAGTCATAATACCAGTATAATAAACTGTAAATTATCAGTTGTTAATTAAATTACAATAATTATCATTGTAAAGCATCAAAAATATTGGTGAATAAATTTACAATTCATTATAGCTGACAGCTCTTCCACTGTAGAAACAACAATTATTTTTTACAATTTATAGGCTACTCTACTCTTATTTGGACATCCATTGTCGTTCCACAAATAACTGTTAAAAAAATCGAAAGAAAACATCAGGCAAATCATTGGAGTCAACTGCATCGATTCTCGCCTCAGTGGCTTCCATTTAATACTAATCTACAATATTTTTGTTCTGTGTATGTATGCTTCGTTTGCATGTCTATATGTGTATCTGTCTATCGTGTGTCTGTATGTCTGCCTGTACGTACGTGGTCATACTATATACAAAAGTGTCAGTGTTGCGGGCAAGGTGGTGATCGACTAACTTAAAATATGATGGACAAACATAATGAGGTTTTGAATGTTTTTAAAATTCAACTCCCAGACTGAGTTGTAAGTATATTATTAAAATTGTACAGTATGAACAATAATAATAATAATTATAACATAGGCCTACCTGGTACCTGTACTTAAAAATGCTAACCGTATACGTGAACGCGATCATATGGTCCACAAAATCCATGGCTCAAAACGTTTTAATAGAAACCTAGGAATATATTGCGTTTGTTTTACATCTGTGGAGAATAACATTGTATTTTGTGTTAAGTTAACGGGAAAAGTCAAATTAGTGTGAGAATTGTGGAACTATTTTTTCATTCATATACCTTGCGTGATTGGCCTACTTCTTTGGTGTAGAACAAAATTCACGACTATGGGCCGGCTGTCAAACTAACCGTTGTTATTAGGAAAAGATCACTACAACCCATGGAGGGAACGCCACTCTCAAATAGTGGATATTCTCCCCGCACAGTGCGCATGCGCGAATGCATCCATGTTGGTAGTCCGACGATCGGCGGATTATGCGATATGATGACGTCGATCGTAGAGGCTCCGTATTGCACATTGCTAAAAAATTATGTACAACAATGTACGTAACGGTACGGTATATATCCTGCATCTGTGGTATACATGTAGTAACATGATGTCAATTTAAGACGTCATGGACTACCACTTCCATGATGCAATTTCCTGAAACGTTTGCATGGAGAATATTCCCTATTGAAATAGGCTACTACATGAATATTGTCGACCATGTCAAATATATGAACCAAATCCATGACATACGGAGTAGGTTAGTTTAGTTTAGTATCTACAGGTTCAGGAAGCTCTACTGAAGCTCGTCTAGGAACCCGGAAGCCAAGTGTGATCATAGATAAACACCGGCGTGGCTCGCCTTCTCTTCTCAGAGAGTGTCCAGAGAGTAACGAGGCAGGCGTGTAACTATTACAACCCCATCCTGCTCCCGGGACGCCATTTTACGTCCCCATCTGACGGACGTGAGTGAAACTCTCAGCCTTTAGCCACTTTCCTACATGTTGAGAGAGGTGGTAGCAACCTGTCCGTCACCACTGCAGGATAGCCGTGCCGAACCTATTCATTAAACATATTTTCCCCTTGCTCTCCCATCACAACGAAATCAACGACTACAGTACATCTGTCGGATTAAGCCAGAAATTGCGAAACCATCAACAACTACAAAACAGGTTTTTGACGAGCCAGGCTAGAGATTAAACCCGGGACTCTGCGGTGAAAGTGCTCACTCATACCACTACACAACGCTACCATACACAACGCTACCACCTTTTGCCACTAGTGGTTTCTTTCTTCTCGATTCTTAAAGAAATTAAACTATTTGTATGATTTTTATGATTGATCATTTCTCTGCTTGATCTGTAATTACAATAGATGCGGTGGTACTTTAGGGAATGTTTTGTTTACAATAAGTTTTTTTACTGTAAGCTTTTCGATATGAATTCCTCTTTCTCGTACGATATTTGCAATGCCTGTCCGAAGATTTACGATCCCACGAGTAACGTTACAGCTCACGGTATAATTATTTCATTTACAATTTAATATGACAAATGACAAGATATTGGGCTATCTGAACTGAAGACCAATCTCGTGACACGGAAGACTATAAAACGTGATCACTGAGAATGTTATTATGACGTCACACTAGCAGTAAGCCACAACTGACCTCTGATATTATCTTAGGGGTTATTCAATTTACAACTCTCATTAAGACATGACAAATGATAATACATTATACTGGTACTGAGCTATATAAAACCCTTCCCCGTTATACGGAAGAGTATACGTAGGCTATTCACCATCGCTGGAAGGCATGTGTAACTCACCAATCAAAAAGATATCGGAAATCTTCTATTGATTATTATATTAACGACCCCTGGACGGGTATGACATCAATATACCTCGAAGATAGTTACTTTTAATTTAATTTGCTCTCTCGGGAGATGATGTAGGTCAACATCCTACATCACCTATACATGTCACGTGTCAATTTTATATGGGATGCCAAGTATACTTAAATACAGCCAGACCTGTCGTATACAGGTATACGAGGCGATCAAGCAGAGGTGAGATGGCATGATATTGAAGATGAAGGCATTCTACTGCCAGAGGGTCTTGCTGTCAATCAACAAAATTATAACAAGAATGTAAACGTGAAACTGGGTTTCGAAAACACTCACGAAGGGATTACACAACTTAAAAAAACACAACTTTCACAAAACACAACTTTTACAAAACTTTCTCAGATATTTGTTTCTTTTACGTAACTGACGACCATTTAATTTATCAGATAATTAATATATTATTAAATATTAGCTTTAGCCACTGAATTAGAAAAGGTCAGTTCTCTGGCTTTAGCTTATTATTAGCTGTAGTTCAAAATAATACCTTTGTGTGGAGAAATTTGCACAGTTTGAAACTTTGAGCAAGCCGGTTATGTTAAATTCTTTTAAATCATGGTCTGTAACTGAGTACCGGCAATTTTATATTCGTTGCTACACGAAAGTTACTAATTTTGGATTAGATGTGGCGAAAACACACATACAAGAACTGTCCCTTTAATAAGTGAAAACCTTCAAAATTGTGTAAGAGCCGAGGCAATCACAAGTGTCATTAGGATGATGTCATTGAATTCACGTGGGGATTAATATTGGCGTGATTTTTACGAACTACATTGCAGCAGCAAGCTTCAAGTTTTCATTGAGTCAAATGTATGAACGAAATCATTGGCCGGCAACCCTAGCCACAAGATCACTGACACGCCGAACAATTTCACGAGAGGTTTTTCTTTATTTCCTTTCGGTTTAATTTACTGTTAGTTGCGATCGTTACACGTCATATGTATTACGGCAATGACCTACCGTACACCATGGTTGGTGGGGTGAAAACTCGCAATTTGCTTTGGGTTACCCATTATTTTTCACAGGTTGCTCGGACGCTACTTTACTTTTCCTAGCACGCTAGCGCAAAAAATCATTTTCAGGAATCTTCAATTTTCGTTCAAAATCATAGTTAGGGTTCAGAAAAAGGGTTAGCGTAGGCTTCAGGTGGTCAATGAAGCATGTTCTTTGATAATCCGGGGTCCAAATTAGGAAAAAACATTCAGAACTTGATCACATGATTGGATTCTGTGAATTTGATTGCTTGATTTGCGCTAGCGTTCTTCGCCACGTGTTCTTTACATCACACCCGGATCTCACCTTTCAAAATGCCGGTGACGAGCCGGATGTTATCCAATGTCATGGTTTCACCCATGCTTCATTTCACAGTAAAATGTCACTTGAATGTAAAAACATTACCCAGAAAGAAAGCAACCTTCGGAGTTACTTCGTTCACGAATACACAAGGTACGCACAATAATAGCCTGGATATTTATTAAAAAAGTTTACGCAACTACGCAAGTAGGCTATGCCTATCTGTGTTTAAGCGCTACAATACACCTTTCTTCCACAAAATAGAGATCCAGCTCTATGTTTCCCTAGTTACGGGATTATGCAAAAACGTGGCCCACGCATTCAAAACTACCATCACATTAACAGTTAGTTATAAATATGTCATACCCAGTTGAAAAAACGAAAAACATCCACGCAGAACCGAAGAACGAATTAGAAATACGCCCAACTTTTCCCATTCGAGTGGCCACAGACACACGTTAACAGAAGCCTGTACGAACACACAGTAAGGTACTGGGAACAAAATTTAATTAAAACCGGCAGTTCATGACTCCACGGAAAGGAAATATCTATGCTGCGCTGGGAAATGGTTGCCTGGGTTTTGTCAACCAAGTTCAACGAACTAACTGAAATTTTGATACAAGGAAGGCCGGCCGGCGAAAGTGAAAATTCACTTTTCTGTTCCCTGTAGCTCCTGAATTATAGTTGATATAGCCTAGAAGGGGACATTTGGTCGTATGGACTTGCAAGGATGGCGAATCGACTTATCTAATTGAGCCTTCATTTCGTCAAGGTTTCTAATTTTATCTTCTACATATGCCATCATTTTAAAATAAAAATGTTAGCATTGCAAGCCTTAGGCTATAACTATTACTATAATTGTCTTTATAACGCCTGAAGTTAATTGGTCATACGGTTTTAGGGTTTTACAACTAAGAATTGAAAACGTCAGTAACAGCTATTTTTAATACAAAATTTTAAGTTAATCGGTTATAAGCCAACACGTAGTATGTCTGCAACTTGACTGAAAAAGTGACTGATTTTTTCAACACAAAATTCCAAATATAGTATGATATGCGAGAATTGTGTCGGTGTGTGTGGGAATTATGTTCATGGCAATATATGTTAGTGTCCACATGTTTGTCAAGCAATTACAGCAAGCAATTTTGGAACCTTGGATGTCTACCAATATTCTTGTTTATTGGTTTCTCGTAGGCTTTATCTACATGACCAATATGAATGACAAACTCATTGACTGCTCATTGACGGTGGCCATCTCTGACCATAATCCTAAATATTATTATAGTTTGTAAGAAATCTAAGCAGGCTCGTTATTATAAACGTCTCGCTTACAAAAAGAGGGCGATCTTCCACATCTTGTAAATAAATCATTTTAGTGAACGTAATTTGGAGAATGCAAATATGATTGAAAAACGTGGCTGAGCAGCTAGGTGACATGTCTAAGGAGAAGTATTACTTTGGGATTATGGTGTTAAATGATAACTAACCGAAACAATTTTGATAATTAAGAGTATTGAAAGTACCATTATGTCATGTTCGGTTTTGAGCGATTTTGCAATAGCAATATTGGCGTTACATTTAGATTGGAAAGCTTTTCTTGCAATTCCTGATAATCTACCTGCAATTCCTAATAATCTACCTGTTTTTATATCACACTAATGTGAAACGTTTAGGAAGGTTTTCTTGTATATGTTTTTTTTTCACGATGACTGTATAAGTTTATGTATGTGAACATCTGAGAGACGATAAACAACCTTTTTTAAAGAGGTATACAGGGTTGGTTTCAACTGCAAAAGCATAATTATATGAAACACAATTTTTTACATATTACCAGAAATTTTAATAATTACCTACACCGACGGAGTCGGAACTTATGTTTTCGGTTGCATGTGTCTGTGTCTGTCTGTGTGTGTACAGATTGTGTGTACCCACGAAAACTAAAAAACTACTGGATGGAATCGGACCAAATTTGGTAGACGTAGGTATCTGACCTAGTTGTGCCTAACAAATTTTGGTGAGTGCTGGGTCAAAGATCACATCACCATGATATCTCAAGAACTGGTGGTAGTGTTAAGGGTACAATCATAATGAAATTCAGGGAGTATGGGAGGTAAGGTCAAAGGTCACAGAGTTAGAAGGTGGGTACGAAACTACGTTTTTCTACGATATCTTAGGAACTACGCGATGAATTTGAATCAAATTTGGCAGAGGTACCGGTAATGAATACTCACCAGGGATGAGTTCACAATATTTAAGGAGAGATGAGGTCAAAGGTTACTGTCCTGGGAGGGGACGATGTGGAATGCATTAAGCAAAAAAACCAAGTTTCATGAACAATAGAAATCTCAGTAACAATCTTTAGTAGTTCGACTTCAAATGACCTCAAAATGACCTTCATAATAAGGGATAAGGTGCGGGGTGGGAGAAAGGTGCGGTGGACATGCAGGAGAGGGAGCTGGAAGGGGGTGGGTATGCTGAGCAAAATTAGTGTGGAGGAAGGCTCATTGGTGTCGGTCGGTGTAGGTATAGGCTATATATGCACTTTCCGAGTGCTGGTATTTTCATTACAATTGTGTTTATTGGGACGCTGTTCTAGAAACCTGATGGGGAGAAATCTTGACCTTCTTGCCGGACTAATACCTTACTTTCCAGCAGATTTGTTTACGTCCAGTCAGCCTACTCTCTCACCAACCGTGGTTCAGGCTGACTGGGGTTTATGTGATTCACCTCCATGAACTGTTGTGGGTGCGCAGGGGCGGACTGGTCATACGGGTATTTGGGCAATGCCCAGTGGGTCGGTGGGCCTGTGGGCCGGTGGGCTGGCATGTCGGCCGGTGGGCTGGGTAGAATATAAATAAGCAATATATCAACGAGTAATGGGCCGACCTAGATGAAGGATGCCCGGGCTGGTTTTAAGACCCAGCCCGCTCCTGTGGGTGCGTCAAAAACTACGACTGGAGATCACTGCGAGCCTGACACATTATCACATATATTTCCTAAAGAGGCGATGTTTCAGGAGGGCTGATGGTGTTCCAAACCAAATATAACTGATAAAATTTAACAGAAAATCGAAATGGTATTCCACAGGGCCTCCATTAAAAACAAAAACGCTGGACTGCTCCAATTCGACAGAGATAACGTAAATCGTAGAAGATCCATGTTATGGGCGTTCGGACTCACTGTTCAACAGAAGCTGTTCTAGTTCGTACATTTTATTTTATATATAACTAGTCTTGTTCAAGACCGTGTGTATCTGTTTTCCAGTGTATATTCACTATCTTCAATACATAACAGCGCAACCTCTATTCGTATCTCAATTGGACGTCCAACCCACGGTCTAGTCCATTTTGGCAGGCAGTTTTAACAGGACTGGACGTCCAACACACGGTCTTGTCCATTACGGCATAGCAGTTTTAACAGTTCTATCGTTTTAATTGATTTACCCTTGGAAAGTCGAGAGATCCAATTAATTATGTACACACACCCTAATGACCCAGTTTCTACACTAGAGAGGGGCCAATTTTAGGGTTAATCAGTGGGCATCAGCGTCTTAGCTAGCGATGCGTCTCGCCGTCTTTGAGGCGGCTAGATCGAAATGAAAGACGGCCGAATTTGAGTGGGACGGCTTTTGAGACGCCAATAAAATAAAAAAATAAAAAAATAAAAAATAAACGGTTGTCCGGAGGGCTACTATTTTGGAAGATTTGGTAGCCCTGCCGATTTTCTAGCCGTTTCGGACGACCGGACGACCGGGAAAATCCATCACTGACTTTTTTGCTCATGCCACTAAAGTGTAATGTCTAATCATAATAGGTGAATTAGTCATGTGACCGCTGTTACAACGCACATAAATCAAAAGCTCCACTGCCGCAACGGAATGCGGGAAACACAGATAATAGCATTCATAGTAACCGTAGTGCCACTCTCAAGTTTTATACGAAGTCCATAATAAGCATTTTTTATGTTTGAATGCCCCAAAAAATCATGATGGCTTAGGTGTTTTCACAGCTTTCTGAGCATACTTTTTACCCCAATTGTGTCAAAAAAAACATTGATAGGGGCTGGGCTTCCAGGGGCCCTAAGGCGGGCCCCTGAACCCCACCCGTTATAGGCTCGCGCTTCGCGCTCGCGCCTTCGGCGCCAGATGGATCGTCTCCTGAGCAATCAGTAACAGATGAGACACCCTATTTGAAATTTCTGGCTAAGACCCTGGCGGGACTCCCTTTCCTTAAACCCCTCCCATGTGCCTGCCACTGGATTGTCGCCGAGATGGCGAAGGTGTAAATTGGGGTCACCAAGCCCCAAAAAATTGAATACCACTGCCATTCAACAACACAATGTTATTTGCCCCTCCATCAATCAATCAATCAATCAATGGAAGTCCATCGCGAAATGATGATGATGACGATGGTGATGATGTCAGTGACGACGAAGATGAAGGCGCATCCCAAAGTCCGATGCACAGATGTGGCCACACTAGTAGTTGCAGGATCAGGTCTCCTCTCTTTGCGTGCCTGGCACTTCTGATCCAGGTACTCCAAGCGGTTCTCCTAAAAAAAACTGGACTCCTTTCTTCACAGCCAGCCACCAGGCACTGCGATCCTTGGCAAGAGACGTCCATCCAGGTAGAGAGATGTTACAGGCCCCCAAGGATGCCTTCGAACATTCTTTGTACCGTTTGAGCAGTCCTCCACGATTTCTCCTACCAGTCAACAGATCTGAGAAGAGGACCAATTTTGGAAGCTGCATGTCGCCCGTTCGGACCATATGTCCGATCCACCGTAGCTGGGCCTTCATGACAAGTGCCTCAATGCTGGACATATTGGTTAGACTACAGAGCACATCAGTGTTCGAGAATGTCCTCCCAAGATATGCCCAAGATCTCACGCAGGTAGCAGAGGTGGAACTGATCCTGTGCATTCAGCTGTTTACTCTATACAGGGTCCACGTTTCACACCCATAGAGCAGGGCTGTGAGGACAACTAATTGTCAGACAAATCAGCAATACTCTGCACCTTTTATGATACCCAAGACTTTTCACACTCACTAATTTTTTCTCGCAGCTTTTTCTCAGAATTTCTCTTCAATTACAAAATTAACCCAGCACAGGATTAAATATGTGGTAAATAATTAGTTTGATAAATGACGCCCTGTTTTGATATCAGTCCACTGGAAAGAGGTTAACAGCGTAATCATTCCTTACTGACCAATGACATGGATCGTAATTTCACTCAGAAGATATAAAATGTTATTGCTCGGTGTCTACAGAGGATAGCTTTGATGCTTGTGCAAGTCAAAGTTAATGCACAGTGTTCATTAGTCTCACTTCAATGAAGCCGAACAAATGACAACTATAGCTGTTTCAGGTTTATAAGAAATTCAACTTTGAAGCGATAATTTGTCTTTGCGTATTCAAAAACATTTTTCTTCCGCAAACCAATTGTGTCATAGCACCCTAGTCTATGGTAGCTTTTTGTTTCGCCAGGTAGTAATTTGCGGCCGATGCAAACTTTCATATAATTGGAGTAGCTTTAATGCTTGTGCAATTAGAAGTTAATGCATGTAGTGTTCACTATATTAGTCTCACTTCAATGAAGCCGAACAAATGACAACTATAGCAGTTTCAGGTTTATAAGAAATTCAACTTTGAAGCGATAATTTGTCTTTGCGTATTCAAAAACATTTTTCTTTCGCAAACCGATTGTGGCATAGCACCCTCGTCTAGGGTAGCTTTTTGTTTCGTCAGGTAGTAATTTGCCGCCAATGCGAACTTCCAAATCATTAAGGTAGCTTTAATGCTTATGCAAGTCGAAGTTAATGCACAGTGTTCATTAGTCTCACTTCAATGAAGCCGAACAAATGACAACTATAGCTGTTTTAGGTTTTGAAGGAAATAAACTTTGAAGTGATAATCTCGGTTTGGGTGCTCAAAAAAAAAAATCTTGCACAAAACAGAGGTCCTACTATATGTTTCCCTTGTTAGTTATGAAAAAAGCTTTACCAAATCTCTGAAGCTGCGGGCCATTGCCTGTTACTTTACGGACGGACTGATGATACTTTATTTGTAGGTTGAGGATCATGCCAGTTCTTTGTGTAAGTTTGGGCCCAAAAAATTGTCGGGCTCCAAAAAAATGTTGGGCCATGGGCCCCCAAAAAAATGTTGGGCCACGAAAAAATTGTAGGCTCAAAAAAGTTGTTTTGGCCACAAAAAAATTGTCCAAAAAAAGTGGGCCCCCCCAAACAAATTTTGGTCAAAGAATTTTTTGGTCTAAAAAAATCATGAACGTTACTTACTCTGGGTGGTCGCTGTTCCATCTCTGGCCTGGCCCTACTATTAGACCGAGGCCAGGTACCAATTGGTGCCAGGCTCTGAAAGAACCTTGTTCACACGACACACGGTTCTATTGAGGCCTGGCTCAAAGCGAACCGTGTGTGAAAAGGCCTTCTGAACGAAACCCCTAGCTCCACAACTGCACAAGATGGCAATCGTTATCTACTAAGTACGATCATGCGATTAGAAAAAAATAGCACCGAGAATGCCCCTTTAAGCACCCTCTGAATTGGAATAGCGCCCTTTAGAACGGCATGATAGAAAAATTGAGGTACAGTAGAGGTAGAGTATGAAGGAAACCACTAACGGGCAAGGGCGGATCCAGAGGGGGGCGAGGGGGCGATCGCCCCCACCCTTACAGCATTTTTTTACATACAAAAGTATGGAAAACACATCAAAATCATACAAAATATCGAACAACAACTTCAT
>JAODUJ010028175.1:0-12443 GCA_027564615.1 Psolus chitonoides | reverse complement strand
GTTATGGGTAAACAGCTAACATACTCTTTCTCCAACATCTTTTATGGTGCAATGTTGAGGGTTTGTCATAATTAGATGTGGGTAGTACTTCATTTGGAGTGTTCAGGAATTCAGGGTCAATGGTCATCCAGGGGTCATTCGGGGTCCAAGGTCTTTCTAGTGGTCAAACTTGTGCCATGCATACACGCTTTGACAAATTTTGATGAAACTTGGACAAAATGATGGACGGATGTCGAGTCATTAGTGATGGTCAGATATTTGGGGTCAATGGTCATCTAATGGTCATTTGGGGTCATTTTATGAAAACTGCTAAAATGCTTCTTCTACAGTTTTGATGGAGCAATGTTGGGGGTTCGTCATAATTAGACTTGGGTCGTGCTTCATTTGGGGGTTCAGGAATTTGGGGTCAATGGTCATCTAGGGGTCATTTGGGATCAAGTCTTCTAGTGGTCATCTAGTGGTCATTGAGGGTCAAAGTTGTGCCATACATACATGCTTTGACAGATTTTGATGTAACTTGGACACAATGATGGATGAGTGATGGGTCAATATTTGGGGTCAACAGTCATCTAGTGGTCAATCGGGGTCATTTCATGAAAGTGGCTAAAAATGCTTCTACAGTTTTATGGTACAATGTTGAGGGTTTGTCATACATAATTAGACTTTGGTAGTGCTTCATTTGGGGTGTTCAGGAATTTGGGGTCAATGGGGTTGAAGACACTTTTGAACACAATCTGCTAGAAATCTGCAGTACTGGTCAACTTAACCGATGTTATGCAAGCACTTTGACGATTTACAGAATTATGCAACCCGGGATGTGAACTTCTTGTGGGCAAGAGAAGTAAGACTTCAACCATAAGGGCTTTATCATTATCCAGCAACTCTGCTAGTCATGTGGTCAAGTACCAGCCACCCTGCTAGGCCTCTGAACACTTTATGATGGCTTTTATGATATAGGGCAGTCTACATTCCACCCATACTTGTGTGTTGATGTACTATATCCCCTATAATAGTATCTGGACTGCACACACTCCATACATCAGCTGTTGTGATCTTGTTAATTTAAAAAACCTTGTGCTGGAATGGCATTTATTGTCTGACCACAAAGAAATGATTTGTTGTGACTAACTGATATGCTATGCTATAAGGGTGTAGAACTAGTACTAAATTGGATAATGGTGTTAAAGCCACAATATGAGTAGGTCCAGCACATTTAACTCAATATAACTTGGTGTTATCAGATTAATAGTTTTCAATAACAATTTTGATGTATTTCCAGAAATTCTAGGCCATATACTGTGGAAAAAATAGAGAGGACTCAAAAGGAAAAAATGAAAGAATGATTGTTCCTAAAATGGTCAAGAAAAGGTTGATTTTAGAGAAAGTTAAAACCCCATAGGTCTTTATATGGTCTGTACTGCTTAAATTGTAAAAAGTTTTACTTTGCAAAATATGCTTTCCATTGTTGATTCGTGTACAGGTACAGTAAATATCTTTGAAAAATGTATACGAGTAGAAAAACGTTATGGACAGACCTTGAAAACTCCATTGTGTATCAAGGGCCCAAGAGGATGACAACTGATATTGTAGCAGGATTGAAAATAGATTGTGGCTGACAACTGTCAAGGGCTGATATGCTAATATTTACCCTTGAAATCATCTCGGTAGACAGGACTACATCATAGGCAATGATGTCTAAATTAGCACTTTACCATGTAGGCTATATGTAATACTGTAGGCCTATACTGTAAGTGACATCCTGTACACAAGTCCATTGTCTTTATTTGTTTACAGATGCTGAACAAGAACTAATTTAAATAGTCTGGAGACTGTCTGTATTGTGTGTGCCCTGTCTGGTTGGTTTGGACAGCCTAAATTAGCACTTTAAATTACCACACATAATACTGTACAGCAACTAATATAAGATGGAGACATGCAATCTGCATGCATAATTGACATAATGTAGACATGTACACAAATAAAATCCATTGTCTTCAACTTTATACAATTGCTGAACAAGAAACTAATTTATTATTGATACTTTGAATAGTACTTGGACTATAGTCTGTTTTGTGTGTGCCCTGTCGATGGTGATTTTAACTGGTTGGTTTGGACAGCCTGCTTGGGCCTGCTGCTTGCCATCTGGGTGGCGGTGACCATGCTTGACTGAGAAGTGTGTGTGTGTAGTGAAGCAGGAATGATGAATACTTGAGGGGTAATTAATATTGGTGCACATTCATCATGACTTTGGTTAGTGTGTGTCAAAGGGAGGCATTGAAGATGGGAGGAATATTTTACTGCAGATCTCTTGTAACTAATAAATAATAAGATGATAAAGTCTACCATCATAAAAAGAGGCTGTCACAAGTGTCAAGAATAGATTCTTTTAAATATTGGCAATATTGTCATTGGACCTTTTAATATCATCTGTGCATTTTGTAATTACATCACTATGTGAAAATGACCCTAGATTATTGCTTTGAGGACAGACTTTGAACATCTACGTTAATCTGCTACTCACACTTGCTTCACTCGTACTTACTCTCTGCCTTTTATAAAATTGCATTTTATCTCTCACCACTCATTTTCTATTAATACAATAAAGTTGGTAGATTGTTTTTTCAACACCATTGTTATGCCAGCTGTAGATGAATCAGGGGCAAAAATACTTTTCGTCTGATTTGGGTATTTTGGGAGTAGGAGTGGAAATTTTGCTCAATTGACAATGTGCTACATTACACTAGTTATATAGAGAAACATCACCATTGTGGCTCTTTTCGGACGGTTATTTTATACAATTAGGGGGCTCTTCGCCCTTAGCACTCGTGTATTTTGAGCATCAAGATGTATCACGTTCGACAACACAATATGGGTTGCACGTGTGTGGGTCAAGAAATGGACAGGCCATCACGTCCAATGCGGTTCCACACATGCACACGTGCAATTAACGAGAGAGGCGCCAAAGTTTTCAACAGCTAGACATGGCCAGGCATGATGCATGCTTATCGATTTTACCTAAAGACCCATTAAAGGTCCGACCGGTTGGTTACCTACCTCAACTCTAGTATCCAGAGACATTTTAAGCAGTGCCCCACCCTTTCACAGAAAAGCAAATAAGCTCTACTTATTTTTTTTTGCAGGAAAAGAGGCTCAGTAAAACTGAGAGAGTCCGTTTTAAAGAGGAGGCTGAAATGTTGAAAGGATTGAGTCATCCAAACATAGTGAGCTTCTACGACTCCTGGGACGTCAATCGAAGGAAACACATCGTACTTGTCACAGAACTTATGACATCGGGTACTTTAAAAACGTAAGTAGTAGCACGTTGAAACAAAATAAGAACAAAATTTACACCAAAAAAAGGACAGTGGGATATTATTCACAGACTATGAGCCTAGGAGGTGTGATCACTTAGTGGTAAAGCATGTGATTCAAAGCACTCATGTGACTAGGGTGTACTAAAATTTATGAGGGTTGTCAAATCCTATATGCTCAGTTCAGGTGGGTGGCATTGGGTGCTACATGGGTCAAAGGTTCCGTTTAGTAGCAATCAGGTCAAATATGCAGTTTAGAAGTCACATGGCGGTAGGTTTTGTAGCTTGTGAATACCCAAAACGGTAAGTTTTGGGGATTCTCTGACAAAACCACAAATGTACCACCAAAACCTCTCGTGGAAGCAAAAGTGAGGGTACCGCCACTCGCCTGCCCCGTGTCCTTGATCATTCCAACACTAATACTCTACCCGCTTCAGTGAAGCTGTGGGAGTAGCCAGGCGGATACTAGCTTTAGCTTTGATTTGCTCTTCTCTGGCCCATGCTGCCAACTACACCACCTCTAATTTAGATGGTCCCCCCTCATATTTTTTTTAGTAGGTATGGACTCTGAATCTTGATAGGAAAAGAGGTGGCACTGTTATATTCAAGGTGTTCAGTGTACACTAGAAAACAGATACCACAGTCTTTAAAGGAGAACCGGAGACAAATTTTCGAAGAGCAATCAATCAATCAAATTTTGTAGAGCAATCAAATTCAAATACTTTACAAAAAAACTGCATTAAAAAATCTTGTTTAGTTTTCAAGTTAACAAGTTTTCTAATTTGAAGAAATAGGAGACTTTTAGCAAGACAATGACATTACACAGGGACAACAAGATGCAAGTCTAATGTAATTCATTGTTTTTTACGTCAACGGTTCACATTAATGACAACTGATGTTTTCATATTGGTTTTTTCAAGTAAAAAATATATAAATGGAACTATCAATTTCGAAAAATTTACTAAAAAAATTAGTTCTTTCCTTGAAAATTAATTAATCAAATTATAAAGAAATACATAAGCCAAAATAGATAGTAGTCCAGGTGTGACATCATAGACTTGAAAAGTCCTCTACTTTTTCAATTTAGAAATCTTGATTACTCGAAAACTAAACAAGATTTTTGAATGCAGTTTTGTGGTAAAGTACTTGTATTTGATTGCTCTACAACATATCTCTTTGAAAAATGTGCTTTTATTTTCCCTTCAACAAGACTAGGGATTACCCAGTGATGGTCCAATCAATGTCAGTCAGGAGGGAGGGTGGTTCAAGAATTCTGAGGAGGTACATGAGCAGATAACTTGTTAGTTATTGTGAAGGAAAGAGGTAAACATGCTTGGAAATAAACAAAGTTGGTAATTTTGGTGTATTTATTTGTTTAGTTTTCGTGTTTATGAAGTATATACCACATGTAAAACTCCATTCTTTTTTTTCCTAATAGGTACCTGAGAAGGTTCAAGCCGCTGAAGGACAAAGTACTTCGGAGCTGGTGCCGCCAGATCCTGAAGGGGCTACTGTTTTTACACACAAGGCAACCCCCCATAATCCATCGAGACCTGAAGTGTGACAATATTTTCATAACAGGAACCTCCGGATCAGTGAAGATAGGAGACCTTGGCTTGGCTACCCTCAAGAAAAGTTCATTTGCGAAAAGTGTTATAGGTAAACCTTTTCATTCATGTGTGAAACATTTTGTGACAGTATTAGTTGGAGACCACCTGTACAATAAATACTTGAAAAACACTGGGTTGCCAGTTTTCTGGGACACAATCGGCCAAATCAGGTGAAAAAAGCAAAATGTAATGTTGACCCTATGTGTAGGTACCAACAGGAAGGTAGCAATTTTGTTATTGGGTGAAATTGTTTCAAAATGTATCATTAGAAGAAAGAGAAACATGTTTTGATATTTGGGGCAGGCCTTAATCAATTTTGGCCCATAAAATGCCAATCTGGCAGACCTGGACAATATACAATTGGGCACAATACGTTTTTGCCATGAAAGGCAGGGAAGACCCCAACTTACGCAATGTCATGGAAAGTACATGCAACACAATCAAGTGGATAGTGTGATATGTCCCATATATGTAAATCCCTAAATCAGTAAGTTTGGGAAAATTCTTTGTTCTTACCAGTGGTGAAATTTTATGTAAATTAATTTAGTTGGGAAACATGATGTATTGTGCATTTTGCAACCTTTTTAGGCCCATCCTGTGTTTTCCCACAGCTCTTGTCGATCTGAAAAGGAAGAGGTCACCCCCTATCAGGAAGTAGTAGAGGCAGCGAGGGGGGGAGGGAGGAAACTCTGGCAAGAGTAACCAATTATTAGGGCCTGCGCAATGGTAATTCAGAATGCCGTTGTAGGCCAATAAAATCACTCGTAAATTCCCTGACCAGGTAAATTTCGGGCAGTGTAGGCTAATTAGTTTCATTTACAGTACTTGCAGTTCAACAGGTCAAATTCTCTTATTCACATATAATATGATGAAACCACAAGAAATTCGATAAAAAACAAGCTCGATCAGATCTCGGAAGCTGCGGGCTAATGAACGGACTAATTACTTTCTACATGCTCAAGTCTGTGTGTTCATTGTATAAGAGCACCACCAATTTTGGCTTACCCTTTTCAGGGTTTTTGTTAGCAGCCGGGACCCGCCTACTGCACGTACATGACCCGGCTACTGCACTGCACCCTTGCTAAGTTCAGTCCAGTGGCATAGCCCCCTCCCTCCATGACCCGCGAAAAGAAAAGGAAAGAAGACAGAAAAGGGGGACCTTGGGAGAGAGCAATATCACTGACCAAATGGCTGTATATTGCACCATTTCGCATCTAGGGACCTGTAAATTGCATTTTTCCCCAGGTCCGACATACAGACAGTCCCGCCTACTTTTCATCTCAACCCACCTACTTCGTTTCTTAACAAAAACCCTGCGTATTGGTAAACCTCTGATACTTTGTAAGTTTGTATAGATCTCTCACAGCCTATGTTAACCAGTTCATTGTGTGATAGCACCGCCAATTTGGCCGCATTTGTTACATACTAACTAACGGAAGGAGATACTGTAACTACTGATATCTGTGCTACTAGAGTACTAGTATAGAGCTGGCTCGTGTTGTCCCCTTATTAGTGAAAACACATTACCTAGCTTATAGGGCCCACCCAGTGAAAGCTGATTCAAGTTTATCTGAAAATATGTTACTGGTTGATTGACTTGTAATTCACTTTCCTGATAGCTTTAATAGGTCTACCACATAAATTGTGCATGGATGGGTAGCTTGGTTTCCTTTAGGAAACAAGATGATGGATCAATATTATAAAAAAAGGTTTGAAGGCTACTGATTACTATAGGACTATCACCTATGCAACTGAGCCTAGTTACTATGTGGTTGAAGGGCAACACGAATAAAGAAGCCGCGAGTGTCGGTAAATTGAACTCCGGATGACCTCGGTTAGGGTAACACCTAACGACAGGTGAATTCAACATGAAAGATTAGGCAACAAACTGTAGGGCATTTTGAGCACCACTAATGTTGATCAATGTTGCTAAACCCTGCACAGTATTAGTAGTAAGGCCTGGTTTTTTTCCGACCGCCTCCTCTGTTTCTTCAGTCTTGCCTGCCTTTAAGTAGGGAGGGAGTCATTGCCATTGCAATGATAGCCACAATCTGGTAGAACAGTTTGGTCTGACTCACAATTTTTGGTTAGTTCATGATATCAAGATGATAGAATTAAGAAGTTTCAGAGCAGAAGTCTTCAATTCCAGCATTTTATTTGTTAACAAAGTTCAACATTTTGTTGGGCTCACTAAAACTCCAATTATTGCATTTACCTGCTATCACTCAGTCCTGCTGGTTAAAAAAACACACACAGTTCTGATACACATGACACATCCTCTGATCATGGTTAGAGATATAACCTATAGGCATAGGTTTATCTAGAAATTGTCCATCAGGGTGTGCATTTATAAAAACTGTGTGTGCATTTGTGTGCATTTTCTATGCTGGAAACCCAGGAAGTAGGGTGTGCATTTTGTGGGTGTGTAATAGGCTATAGGCTTCAAGTGCTGTGCACACTACTGCGATACGATACCACACAACATTTTTATCGGATGGACTGTACACACTGCGCACAACATTTTTGTTGCATGCCCTTGTAAACACAATAAACTTTTCTCTGTTTGGAAATACTTCTCATCACGTGACATGCACGATATGTCTCGCCACTATTGATTGGTCAAACCTAATATATTGCGACAAAAATATTGTCCGACAAAAGTTGAAATTATTTTAACAGCCATCCGATAAAAATGTATAGTATTGTATCGCATGCAGTTTGAACATAACACTTTTCAACTCGCCATGGGACAAAACTGTTGTATCGTATCCCACCATGAGCACCACCACTGATGGAACTGCATCTCCCATTAAGGAAGTTGGGCACATACCATGAGAACATGGTGGATGGTTTAATTTTCATGTCATCATGAAAATCCCACATTTCCCCTGAATGAAGGAGCTGAGTGAGGTGGGGTTTCGAAATTGTCATCTACAGTAATCTAATCCAAAAAAAGTACTCTTTGTGTAAAAAAGAATGAAATTTTACTACATGATCTACATCAGGTCTGCGATGTTAATTTTTCAAACGTAATGTCATTCCATGAAGAACATTGCTATAGTGTTAATTGGTCTGGGCTGGCCTAACCCTTGTCATGCTGAGTGAAATAGTAGTAATGTTCACTGAGCCACTGATGGTGTGGAGCCTAGTTTTTTGTTGACAATTGTCGACATTCGTGTATGGTTATACATTGTGGATGTGGACAATAGTCCACATTAGCATGATAATGGCTAAATAACATAAATTCTTTGTCCAAACTTTAAAATTTCATACAATGTAACATCCATATCTTTTTGAGACTGCAATATTTTTTCTGATAGTAGTTATTTTGGAATTGTCTTATGAAATTGAATGATCCTAATAACGAATGACAACATTTTTATTCTGCTTTTCTCATCTGTCAAACAAACGCACTGAGCTCCTCTAATTTAGTTCCTCTATGTACAGCACAGCCATGTGTGATGAAGCATTATCATGCTGAGCGTTCCGAACTCAACAGACAGGTCTTTACTAGTTCACACGGTACTCGAAGCTGTGCAGCTACCGTAATTGCTCGACCATGTGAAGTGCCTCGGGTGGGGGCCACTGTTACGTAACTACTGGGATCTACGAACAATGGCACTGACTGACACCTGTTTCCTGCTCTAAAGGCCCTGGGTGAGATGCCCTGACTCCCGCATGATAACGGTTAATTAAACAATGTCTGTTCGCGATGTGAGTAAGGGGAGAGCGCCATCCATATACTGGAGCAATCTCTCGCGATGTTATTCGCTTTGCAAGTGAGAGAATTGTGCCCTTGTAACTATCCCTTATCATGTTGAGCATCCCGAACTCAGCAGACATGTCTTCACTAGTTCACGCGGTACTTGAAGCTGCGCAGCTACCGGAGTTGCTCGACCATGTGGAGTGCCTCAGGCGGGTGCCATTGTTACGTAACTACTGGAATGTACAAACAATGGCACTGACTGACACCTGTTTCCTGCTCTAAAGGCCCCGGGCCTTGAGCATTACTATAGGTTCAAACCAAAAAACTATTGCAACCATATATGTTATGTACATGGAAAATACATGTATGCGCAATAATTCTGTCCTTGGTGAATTAGGCCATGGACACATACAGTGTTCATCCCCAGTGGATTGATTGAAATAGAATACAACAGGAGTAAATGCTGGTTCTAAAATGCATACTGAGATTGGCTGAACTATAAATTGTACTTGAGTCAGGTGACTGTTAGCTGATATACTTTTATACTTAGAAAGCAGTGTACCCTTAAATTTGTGAAGGATACTTATAAATGGAATTAAAGGAGCAACCACAATAACAAAAAATAGTGTTAAATACCTGAAATTCCAAAAGTAATATGTATCATGTTTCCCCATAGTGAGCACAGTATTTGATGATCTCTATGCTAACCGTGCTATTGTTTTTGGTAGGTGTCAGTGGTAACCAAGGGTCATGATTTCATGTCACACTTAATATTTGTAGTCAGTTGAAGAATCTTTCTTCAATTTCCTGGGCAGATCCAGGGGGAGAAATGGGGTGGAGGCAGGCCCTTCAAAGATTTTTGTTTGCAATTTTATCTCCTCAAAAATAAAGAAGACTTAGGAGGGAACAATTAAAGAATGACTGCTTAGAATGGTCAAGAAAGTGTTAATTATGATAATTAAAATAACAATTTTTCGGCATGCTCGTGTACATTTTATGGTGAGTTCACATTATTATTGGTTCGTCATCCAGTATTCATGCAATGCTGGGCTTTTTCTGTGAACATTCCAATATGGATATTTCAGTATTCACTGATATATGAATTTGAAACCAATAGGCCTACTTTAGCGTATGCCAATATGATGATATTCTGCGATATTTGTCTTCGGTGCCCCCTGAATTTTACACATAAAGGAATCACCAGTTCTTTCTGGTTCAGATTCAGGCTTTGTGTTTTTTACAGTATATTAAATCCATTTTATGACGTATCACACAGTAACTGAACTACCGTATAATCCCTAATAAGTGCCCCCCTCTAATAAACGCCCCCTCTAATAAACGCCCCCCTTTTTCAGATGGAATATCTTATTTGTAATGTTTGATCTAGCCTAACAACAACACTAGTACTGCGATCTTAAATTTTCTGCAACCTCAAGAGCAATTGTAGACCGCTTAAAAAGACACTTCTTTAGAAGGTAGGTTTTATATTTTTTCTCAGAAAATTACCCTCAAATAATCGCCCCCTGTTTGAAAATGTAACGTTGGGCGTTTATTATGAATTATACGGTATTCATGTTGCTACACAGGATACCTACCATGCTCCTTACTGTATACGATAAAACTGTAATTCTTAGAGATTTATTCTCCCCTGGAATGTCAGGCGCTGATAAGCCTAGTGTAATGGCTTATGATTCAGTTGATGTTTTCCAATGTACAGTTTTGTGTGACCTTCAGACTTAGAAACCTTATCTGTTCCTATGTATTATTTTAAAAATCAAGTCCAATGTGTCTGATCAATATTCAATACAGAGTAGAAGCGAAGTGGATGTTGTCATGAGTCACGAGCCTGGAAGCTATGTTAAAGCTGGAATATGGAGTTTATTGCAGACTTTCGTTTCATGACAGACACATATTCAAGGGTCAAAATAAGATTTGGAGGACCAGGGGCGACTTTCTGACAAAATGTTCCCTGGTGTATTGATTCTGGTCAAACCATGGGCCTCTTCGGATTGACCAAGGGCCAGTTCACAAATGTTTAAGGGCTGATATACACATGCCCTGGGTGAATTCTGAAATGAAAATTTAGTTTTAAATATGTTTACCTGGATTACTAGAATGGATATCGCTACATTAATAACTAATTTGACTTGAGTATGCGGCATACTGGCCACAATTGCTGGCTCTCTGCAAAATTTGGTTTGAAAAGACCAGATGCAACTTTCTATTGAAAGTGCCCCTGGTTCATAAACATTCTGATGGATCCAGGGATCACTTTGAGACTGACCAGGGGCTAAACGGCCTCTGATCCTGGCTTAGTTTGAGCCTTCATACATCATTACTAACACAATTACATACAATGATATACAAGACACATTCAGTTTGAAAATTGTCCATGCCGAACGAAACAATGAAATTGAAACTTGATGGGATTTTACCAGTTCTGTGGAATAGTCGGCCAAAAACTTAGAATTCATCACTTTTGTGAAGTACTCCTGAATTACAGTTGATATAAGAGTAAAAATTAGGCTGTGTCACATAATTTCTTGAAGGTGTCAATTCTTATCAGTTCAAATTCCGATTCCAGCTCTCTACCAGCTGGCAGAGTTTACTTCGGACTTTTTTCGTGGCCCCCCGCATGCAACTACCATCACATTATCAGTTAAAAATTGTTATGACATAACCAGTTGAAAAAACGAAAAACATCCATGCAGAACTGGAGAACAAAGTGAAAAACCACCCAACTTTGTCCATTCACGTGGCCACAGATGCATGTTAACAGCTAGCCTGTACGAACATGCAAATGAATATTGATAAGGTACTAGACCAGAATTTAATTTAAACTGGTTAAAACCAATATTGGTTGTTTGGAGGAGGTCACGTTATTTCAAACATGACTTGATGGAATTTGATTACGAGAGAGCCAGGGGACCCGCGACCGTGAAGATTTAACACTTCTGTTTTGCTCATGGACTAGAGGTGATATAGCTGAGTGAAATGTTTGTTGACTTGTGTTACTTTTCAAAGATGAAGAAGTGATTGACCTCATCAAATCTTGAGTTCTTGATAGGTGTCACATTTCAATAGAATAAACTCTGAATATTATTTTGGAGGGGCTCAGTAAATTTGTCTTTTTCATAGAAACTTCTCAGTACCTCAAACAATTTTGGTTTTGATTTTGGTGCTACATGTTTAATTCTATTGATCCACAAATTTCATAAAAAATTGGTCTAAGGTGATAGACAATGTAGAAAATAATTGTTGTTTTGTATTAATCTTAGTGTTCCTAAAAAAAAAGTGATTCCAAAGAGAACCTGGCTCTGAAATATGTTGACACTTTTTTGAACATTCCACATAATTTTAGTCTTCTACTTTCCTACATGGGATAAAATATTGGGCATATCAATGATCAATTGTGCTTACCAATGCTGTTACATTCTAGACCAGGGGTGACTGATTTACCTGCGGCCAGGGAATGAATGCGGCCAACAACAATGTCTTATGCGACTAGCGAATCCCTTTTTGAACCAGAAAAGAAATAGAGGAAAGTGAGAGAGTTAAGTGTGTGGCCCACAACAGAATTGACAATGAGCAATGTGGCCTTGGACAGAAAGGTTGGCCACCCCACCCCTGTTATGGAATACTGTTACAATCAGGGTTGCCAGATATCCTGTAAAATCTTAATACATTTTTGATTCCTTGCCAGAGGCAAAAGGAATCTATGCAGTCATGCATGTCTGTGTGTGTGTCTGTGTGTGTGTGACGCCGGCTTGTAATCACGATAACTCAAAGAGGGTAACTTGGATCAGTCTCATACTT
>JAODUJ010028064.1:0-12443 GCA_027564615.1 Psolus chitonoides | reverse complement strand
GGTCAAAGGTCACCTGAGGTCAACAGAGCTTGGTCAAACATTTAAATCTGGTTTCAAATTCAAAGGCAAGGAATCACATAGCCCTCAGCTCTTGTTCCTATTGTTTTGAAGGCAGTATGGAATTGTGCTGCCACTGGTACTGTCGTACACGTAGATACCTCCATATCTGTTCCAGTGAACGTTCAGTGAATGATATAATGTACAGCTTGAACATATCTGGAGGACCTCTAGCTACTTTACTCTTTGATGTTATCCTCCGATCTCTTCTTGTTAGCATCTTCTCCTTGGCCAACCCCACGCAAGCAACACTGTAAACAATGCACAGACATGCCAACTAGTACAATTTTCCCATATTTCTCGTACGGTAAATCATATTAAATACCGGAGTACAGTTTCCTTCCCAAAAAGCATGGTTTTGACATTTTTTAGCAGCCCGAATATGTATGCACTGTTAGTGCTCTATGTTGGTTGTCGGCCTACCCTTCCACGCTGGCCGGACGGGTTGGAAGGGAGGCAATCAAGATTAGGTGCCTTGCCTAAGGGAACAACGTGGCTGGGACTCGAACCCCCGATCCTTGGAGTCTTAACAATTAGGCCACCACGTTCTCTTTGACATGATATGCTATAATAATTACCCAGGAAACGCATGAACAACCATGAAATGTATGTTATCTCAGTATCGCACATGGAGGTGCATATGACATCACTGCACATTTTAACCCGTTGCGTGCTAGATCGATTCACTTGGTAGGCAGGTCTTAACTAGTTCACGCAAAGCTCAAAACTGGCATGGCTGCCCCGCTCCTCGAGCATGTGCCCGAGGCACCGGGGCGTGACTGCTGGAATTTACGAACAAAAGCGCTCTAAGTCCCCTCCATTATCCCCGACGAGTATATCCGTTCGACGCACTGAAGGGATTGACCATTATGCCACATTGGTGTCAATATATTTGCAAAGATCTTCGCCCCAGTAAGGGAAGGGCGCCGCCCACATGGACAGGTGTAACAGAGCAGTGCTGCCATCCATGTTCCCACAAAGATCTCGGCCCCAGTGATAGCACAGGGGCATCAATATTGCCTAGTCAGCATGTATTCAACCCGTTGCGTGCTAGATTGGTTCACTTGGTAGGCACGTCTTCACTAGTTCACGCAGAACTCGAAACTGGCATAGCTGCCCCCGTTCCTTGAGCATGTGCCCGAGGCACCAGACCGTGACAGCAGTTACGTAACTGCTGGAATTTACACACAAATGCGCTCTACGTTCCCTCCATTGTCCCCGATGAGTATATCCGTTCGACGCACTGAGGGGGTTAATGACTGATTAACCTTCTCTTTAAAAAATATACTGATTTCGCATGAAAAATACTGGTTTTTATGCATGAGAATAAGCACTACAATGCGTTTTTCAAAGTTGGCAAGTCTGACAGCATTGTATTCTCCCTGGCAAAATGTATTTTTTTCCCAATGCCTGATTCCGTTTGGATTTCTTCAATGGTGAGGTGGTCTTTGTGGAAGATCTGTAAGATCCTATGGTAGCATTGCATCTTCAGGGCTTGAATTCACCTTTGCATATCTGTGGTGAGGGTCCATGTCTCATATGCATGCAGACATGTGGAAATTGCTAGTAAGTGCATTAGTCCAACAATTTTGGTTGAGGGATGCATGAAATAATTACATTTGTCTTTTCTTATAGAATGGGGCTGCCAAACCAATTTGGTCTTTGACTCACTGTGACGTGCTCAATGGTACTACACCATTCTATGTTGAAAACTTGAAGCCGTACGTAAGTCCAGCGAAAGTGAAAAATTTGAGAAAGAAGACACTTCGGTTTGACATCAGTCCAGAGGTTTCTGAAGATCATGGGGTGAGGACATGCTTTATTCAGGTGTATCAAAGTGATACAAGCATATGGTTTTATTTGTATTTATATAATATAAAACATTTCTAATGATATGTAATTACATAAATGTCTAAGTGATCATTAAAAGAATATTCCGGACCAAAATGACTGACAATTAAGAGGACGAAAAACAAAACTCGATGGTGTAAGACCCATTGCAATAGCATGTCTGGTTATCAAGCTATTGAGTTTTGTAGTTTCTAGAAATCTTCATTTCAATTAGGCATCTAGCAACATTTGTGATGTCATAGGGGCACTTGAGCTGATAAGCTGTCTGTAAGTCTTTAATTCTAACTGAATTTGATCACACCAAGTTGAATGGTTATGCGAAAGTATTTAATGTTTTTGAAATATATCTTTTTAGCCTAATGACTGCTTTGTTAGAAAATTCAAAACAGAAAAAAATCCAGGAAAAATTAGTCATCCAATTAGGCAATTATGGAGGAATACATTGGATATTGTTGACAAAATTGAAACCATTACATCATAAGATTGATGCCAAACAGTGTTTGTCAGCTAATTTGCCATTTAATAGAAGGGGGATGGATATCTCGAGAGTGGTAGCAGATATTCACATGGGATTTTCAGCTAACGATAGAGTAAAGTTTGCTTTACAACATAACTAGTTTGGACTATTCTTTCAAACATTGTTTTCTGTTGGTAATTTCTAATGTCTGTGTGCAATGTTGGTGGACAGTTTTGTCGTTTTGCCCATTTCTTGCAGAACCTCTTCAAATGAGATTCTGTACTACCAAGGTATGCAAAGAAGTATATCAGGAACATTGATAGACCCAAGTCTCGCAGGCATAGGAAAATCAAAACTTCCACCGACAAGATCTTTGTGGCTTTACCTATGCCTCTTTCTTGCCAAAAGTTATCTGAATTGTTCATTTCTTCATGATTTTCCTTATTCCTTGTCTGTAGATGCCTGTACCTAACCCACCTTCTAATAATGTCAGCCATGGTCCCATGACACAAGAAGCAATGAATGACCTGATGGGTCTAGCTAATGAAGACAGTCAAGATATGGATAGTCAAGATATGCAAGAGAAATCAGACCCCTTGACATGTGGGTTTATACCAAGAAACGATGACACAAGGGTAAGATTGGCTATATGAGAGAGGGGAGAAGAGGAGGGGAAGTCACATATTGAAGAGGGTAAGATAAGCTCTATTAGGGAGGGGCGGGGAGAAGAAAGGGGGATATCACCTGTACCCAATCTGACAAAATGAAAACACCAGCACTAGATAAAATGAAAACACCAGCACACTCTGGGAGTGCATACCTACACCGACCGACACCAACAAGCCGTGGCCAGCCTCTGCACCATTTTGCTTCGCACACCCACCACCTTCCAGCTCCCTCTCCTGCATGCCCACCCCACCGTTCTCCCACTCTGTCCCTTATCCTTTATTCTATAGGTCATTTCAAGGTAATTTGAGGTCAAAGCACTCAAGATCGTTAGATTTCCATGAGACTTGGTGTATAATTTCCCTTGGTTATTTTGCTTAATGCACTCCACATCTCCCCCCCCCTCCAGGATGGTAATCTTCGACGTCAATCAATTTTTTGTGCAAATATTCAGTGTTTTCTGGACGTTTTTGTATTAAGAATTTGATGGGAGGCAAACATTTCAATGGCGAAATTCGCTCATTGGGGCCGAAATTCTTGTCACCAAATGCCTTCATACATTGAACCAGGTTCCACTTCTAGCTTTCCCATGTTGATATATTTTGTATACGGATGTTTAGACAAGATATTAATGCAGTTTAACCAGGAATCCCGACATCAGTTTATGTTTCTGTTTCCTAAAATTAACAATAGTTTGTGTTAAGGTGCCAAAATTCTAGATGTGCAAATACCCTACACTAATGTAAAATCCTGTTATCAATTTATCAAATTTTTCCTACCCATATTCTTCTTGTTCAAGGACGCAGCATAACACATGACAGAGGTAGCACCCTAACTCCCAAACAGTCAAGAATCGTGTGAAGTACTGTTAGGTCACTAGGCCTTCACAGCAATTTCTCAGTTCTCATCAACAATTCTCATTACTCATCACAATTTCCTCTTATATAATCCTATAGGTGACAGAACCATCTGCCACAGATGTCAGCAATTCGCAGCAGACCTTACTGAATTCCCTCCGAGATATGGTGGATTCTCCTGACCTTGAGCCATTGAAAATTGTGACCAAAGATAACCAGTACTTGTATGTCCATCACTTCATTTTGAATCTGAGATGTCCAAAGCTATTGAAGGTAAATAATCAAGGATAAATGTACATTGTAATACTCCCATAGAGGTAGTTCACGTGACATCACACTGCTCTCCGCGTAGACAGGGTAACCTCGTTATGGAGGTGGTCGGTGACGCATTACTCATATATAAGCACACAGTTGGATACTCTGTATTCAATCCTTGAGTAAACTGCTCGCTGGTTGTCATCACTTCTGTGGGGTTCATTTGTTGACTAGATCATCTTTGAAGAGACTGCTAGGAAGGGCATCCAAGTCATAATACTAGTTAATTGTATTATGACTACCCACACTAAAATTATGGAAAATTGATGTTGAAACGGATAACAACAACAACTTCTTTGAGAAAAAATGAAATGATTTTCACGATTACAGTGCTATTTTGTTTGTGTACAATTTTGTTTCAGTGGTATGATAGATGATGCAGTCATTGCCCAAATTATATCTGGGAATGTGTCCTTCATAGATTTTTTTAAATTTCTTATTCTAACACAGGATCATGGAATTACCAGTTCCCATGACAACCACGAGATCCACCTGCTCGATTTCAGCAAGTCTGAACTCCTAGCCGTCATGCAGTATTTGTACGCAGGTGACGACGACTTTACAGAATCTTCCCTGTCGCAAATTGAAAAATTTGCGCAAAGGTTTGTGAACCACTACCATAAATGGTTGAGTGTTACATACACGCATCTGCGTGGCCAAGTGGTTAAATCTTCGGCCTTGCAGCCAGGAGGTCCGCAGTTTGATTTTGGGCCGATCCATAACAAAGACTTGAAAATGGTACCTTCTGCCAACTTGTATGCTTGGTGCTCACCATTATTTTTGATTTTTTTAATTCACCATTTTATTTTACGACGATTAGCAGCCACATCTGTAGAGGAAGCCTTGAAGGCTCATAACTTACGCTACACGTCGAGTGGCTATCCATTTTACATTTTTGGTCAATTTGAACATTGAACAATGGAGTAGGGACAAATGGCAGTGGGACTTGTGAGGATCTCACCTGTGCACTAGTACTCCAACTGAGGAGTTTTGTACAGTACTATACCATACCATATATTCACACACATGCTCAAACTCAGTGAAAACGGTCTCTAAATGCACAGCGACTCAATATAGTGACTGTCATTTCTACACAGTGATTTTAGCTTTTGCAAAACCTTCCTATTGAAAGGCCAATAACCTCGCACCAATGACTGATACACCTCATTCTTCCCCGGTTTGAACTTGGCATAGAACTTTACTCTCAAAATACTGTGTAGAAACAAATTAAGTAGCAATTTTCAATCACGTTGGCACAAAAATAGTTTTCACATCCATGTCCTCCATAGTAGTCATTAACATCGCTAGCTTCAATGTGTATTCTTGTTTCTGTTCTAAGAAAATGGATCTTGTACGAATTGAGCGCTGAAAACACTTCTACGATAGGATACGATAAAACATTTTTGTCACATGGAGTGCACACACTGCATGCGAAAAAATTGTTGTACGATAAACATTTCGCGAAGGCCTATATGGCATGGAATACCTACACTCTTGGCGTTCTATATTCCTGTCGAGGAAGCAGTGTCAGATGGTTTAATTAATAAACGATTCTGATAGGGCAATCATTTTATATTGCATGGCAACAAAAATGTTGTACGACAAAACTTAAAATATTTTTACCATCCATGCGACAAAAATGTTGTATTGTATCGCATGCAGTGTGTTCACTCACATAGAAAATAACACTGTTCAACTCTTCATACGACGAAAATGTATCGTATCACACAAATGTGTTCACCCCTTTATTCTGATAGATTGAAACTGTAAGTTACCGTTGTCATATTTCAGCAGATATTCGGGTTTTTTTGGGGGGGGGGCCTTCAATCTCGTGTGAGGAGCACAATATCACTAAAAATCCAAAAACAATTTCTAAAGGTGCCTGAAATATTTGGAGTCACTCTACCACTGTTTATGCTTTCACATACAAAAGACACTTGGTGTTACCACCATTTGAGGTAATTTATGTTGATAAAGGCATGTAAATACATAAAGTTATACAATTGGGGTGGAACAGTTGGCAATAGAGTCGTGATCACAGTTGAAATTGTAACAAAATAGTACATATACCCAGGCCTTGACAAATACATTTTGAAACAATTCACCAAATTTTACTTCTCATTTTACTTCCATTTTATATCATCACACATAAACTGTCTACCTCAAGGCAGGCAAATTTTTGATGACATTATCTCACAAGAACTGCTTGTATTGTAGGCCTAGTGTTTGTCACTCCATGGAACAAATTTCTCAAGAGCAGCACCAAACTGTTTTTGAATGATTGTTGGAGGATAAATTGTTCAAAGCCTATAATTCAAAACATGAGTTGAAAAACACGTATGTACCCTAAGAGCATTCAGAATGGGAGTAGTATCCATTCATTCATTATTGCACCTTTCAATATTTAGCCTATAATTCTTATTAGTTTCTGTAAAGATGAATGTGAATTCTCTCTAGTAGTGGCAACACTAGTCATTGATAAACTCCACACACTAAGTTAGGCATACCATTGGGAGTAGATAATTCTGCAGGTGGGATAAATCAAGTGATTGATGTATTGGATCCACTTTCTGTGACTCTGGACATAAAAGCACTGCTCTATATGGGTATCTAATGCTTGATGAAGTTGATAATTGATAGATTTCAGTAACTTTTTTGAATATTCCAATAAGTGATAAAATTGTAGCCTACTGTACACAGGCAGTGAAAGGACATAATACATAAATCACTCGCCATCCTGGTGACTGGAATGCTCATTCAACTCTTCAGGATTTAATAAGAGCTCGCCAACGTGGAAGACTGCATATATCAACAATGGCTAACAAAACTCTTTGTGTCATCTTACAGGTTTCAACTCAGTAAATTGGAAACAATTTGCAAAAACAAGTCGAGGAGTCGAGCAAAGAGGAAAAGCACCCCCGACAAGTCTGGGGACACCAGCTTCCAAAGGATACTTCAAAGCATCTGGGAAGACTGCGACAAGAGTAGCTCGTCTCAGCGAGAAGATACGAGTAGCGAAAGTCAAGAGGAACTACCAAATCTCTTTGACATGGCAGATATTTATGAGCATGCTCTTTCTCAGAGGAGTGACCCTTCAGTCCGGGAGGATCAGCAAGGTAAAAATAAGAAAGGTAATGGCAGCAGTTCGGATGCGACCGTTGTTTTATCAGGGATAGATTCCAGCAGCAATGAGGATAGAGGAAATATTGTTGAAGAGGTCAGGAAGGATGGAATGGTGAATGGAGCAGTTGCAGCTGGTGTTGTAAGAGACAACTCTCCAGTCCGAGAGAACCGGCAAGATAAAAACAAGAAAGGTACTGGCAGCAGTTCGGATGCAACAGTTATTTTGTCAGGGATAGATTCCGGCAGCAATGAGGATAGAGGAAATATCGTTGAAGAGGTAGGGGAGGATGGAATGGTGAACGGAGTAGTTGCAGGTAGTCTTGAAAGAGACGTAACACATCAGGACATTGAAATGGGGCATGAGAGTGCATCTGATTGGAACAGGCCACAAAGGTCACAGGTTGATGCAGCTACAGATGTTCATGAAGATCATTTGGACCCTTCTGCTTCGAAAAGTAAGGAAACAAACTTTGGATCTTCTCCAGGAATCAGCCATGGACAGCTTTCTGAGGATTCAGATTTTCCGAGCAAGATGGGGGGAGTTTTTAGTGCAGAACATGAAGACAAGAGTGTGACATCAAGTATTAAAAGTGGGCTTACAGGAGGTCAAGAAGTAGATGATGATGACGATGACAACGATGAAGGGATGATGTCACTAAGTGATGATGATGAATCTCCTCTAAAGGATGGTTCGGAAGAGCAAGCAGATCCAGACATTCATACTTTGGAGAATGGGAAGGGTGAAGAAGATTCAACAACTCCAAAGAAAAGGGGAAGGCCAAAGAAAAATACAAGTGCCAAGAAGAAATTAGACAGTGTTCAAAAACTTTCACAGGGAAAGGGTGAGCTGCAGCCTAGTCAGGCATTACCAAAGGATAGTAAACATAAGGAACACAAGGACAATCCAAGTCCAGGTTTTGGTCAAAAGATAAAGAGAGGGAGGCGAAGGAAGGTTAGAAATATTGATAAAGTTGAAGAAGAAGAAGATAGTTTGAGCGACAGGTTATTGCCAACTTGGGAAACTGACTCAACACAGGATCAGCAGGTGGTGTTACAGGACGAAGCTAGTGGGGATGAGGGAGAGAGAGAGGTATCATCAGTTACAGGAAACCACCCTGAATCATCAGTCGTTACTTCACGAGGGAGAGGACGGCAGAAGGAAGAGACTTCTTCAGAGAAAAAAGGACGCAAGAGTTACAGCTTGAGAAATTGGATAATCGGTGGGACTCCTTTGTCCCCTCAAATGCATCAGCGACATGTTTTAGGGTCAAACGAAAGCTCAGACGATAGTGTTGGGAAGGAAGGATTGTCGACTGTTTCAGCACAGAGGAAAAGAGGGCGCCCTAGAAAAAGTGATAAAGAGAAAAGCAGCAGTGTGGCAGCATCCCAGAAAACCTCAAGTCGCAATGAAGAAATTGACCAAAGCGGTGACAAACTTGCTGATGGTAAAAGCGATGCAAAAGTGGGTAAACTTGCAGGGAGTGGAAGATTTACAAGTTCTCTGCTCAGAAAGGGACAACAAAAGAGAGATGTTGAAGGTATCAGTAAAGTAAACAGCGATAATGAGAAGGATTTAGAACAGAATACGGATGAAATTGTGGAAAAACCTGAAATTCCTCATCACCTTCTAGTTGAAAGGAGATGGAGCTTAAGAGTGAGTTCTCAGGAAATGCAGAAAGAGTCTACATCAGCAGCTACAGATGAGCAAGAAGATGGAGGGGAAAAAGGATCAACAGTGTCTCCAACTTCTAGTAAGAACATTAGATCTACCAAGAAATCACCACCATCTCCAACACAGGTGGGTAAACCTACACCAGAAAAACGTCAGTTTACCAAACTGGCCACGAAGAAAAGGGGATTTAAGTTTAAGAGGAAAACTTTAGGAGGTGCAGGAAAAGAAAGAAATGTGTCTATTTTTGAGGATGATGACAGCGGCGATAAGAATCCTAGCCCTAAAACTCCTCTTACTGAGGAGAGAGAGACTAGTAACGACAATGAGACGAACTCAAATGCTGGAAGTGGAATGTCTTTTGGGGATGATGAACAAGGTGGTAATTCACCAGGGAAAAATGATTTCGGGAAGACTCCTGGAGATGATCCAGTAGTGGCAGACAAGCCGATGGATGAATCTGTGTCTCTTTTTGATAATGATGAGGATAACGATTTGCTTGAGAAGCACTCAGGGGAAGAAGTGTCAGCCAGAAAGGATGATGGTCCAGATTTGTCTTCCAATACCTTGCAGAATCTGATAGAGGGAAAAATGGGAGGGTTCCATGCATCGACTCCTAACAACCTTAATAACTCAAAGGATAAAGGTCCGTCCTTGAAAGTCAACCTTGGCAGGAAACTGAGTGCCCTTCATTTACGGTCCATGAATGTCATCGATCTTACTGACTTGATGGACAATATGACCGGTGCGATCGATTTAGAGTCTCATGAGAGAATTGGAACTCAAGGAAAGGAAAATGTCCCTGATGGCATATCTCCATCATTGGAGAGGGATGGATATAATTTTAGTGATGACGGAAGTAGTGACGGTGAATTGCCGCTATCACCTGTTTTGGCATTGCCTTCTCCCGGTACATCTCCATCTGCTCCTTGTATCGACCACTACTCACCTTCGTCCCCGGTCTTCGATGCTGGCCCACCTAGCCCCAACAGGACAAGGGCGATGCCATCAATGTCAAACGTGATAGAAATCGAAAATGTCGAGACTGGGGAGGTCCAGGAGATCAGGAGTAGTGAGCCATTGAAGGACATCGTTGGCCTGAGGCCATGGGATGAACTCTGCAGATCACCTACTTTGCAAAGGATTGAGTCACGTCATCGGTCAACTAGTGAAAAGTTGTCACGTTCGAAATCACCAGCTGGTCGAGTGGGTGGTTTAAGAAACAGGGATAATGAAACTCTGGCTCCTAGGAGCAGGAATTCTACACCAACTATTGATTTAGTGAAGGGTAGGCTGGAAGACATTCCTAAAAATGTTGAAAGGTTTGTTTCTGGAATTCCACCTGCAGGGGCTCTCAAAATTAATGAAATCGATCCAAGAAGTGGCAATATTACCATAGGAGTAGCTACTGGTGTGCTGGGTGGGGGCAGTTTAGCATCAAGTCATGGGGTTATTGAAAACTCATTTCAAGAAGTAGATGAGGATGAAATAAATGATAGTCATGGACAAGACAGGGGGGATCTGGATGAGACAACAAAGGAAGTGGACAACACAGAAATGTTTGCCTTTGATTTGGAGGAAGGAGGTTTAGAAGATGCAGGTTGTTTTGAAATTGAAGATACGGGTGGGCATGGATTGAGAGCTGGAGTTGATCAGGTCAGGAATGATGTGATGGTTTCTAGCACAATCCAGAGTAACGTAGATGCAAATATTTCATCGAATGGAAAAACTAAGGAGATTGGGCAGTCTACCGACCCCACCATCGATCCGGAGACAGGCGTCGACTCTAGTAGTTCCCAAGGCCATGGAGAGACGGTGGTGCTGGGGGAGATTGATTTGACAGATGATGAGGAAGAGGTCGACCTCACAGAAGAAGATGATGGAGGAGAGGCTGTCAACAGTGCTGACTTGAAGATGGTAAGTTTTACACAAGGGGGGGGGGGCATAGTGGCCTAATGGTTAACACTCAAAGTCTCGTGATACAAGGATCCTGGGTTCGAGTCTCGACCATGTTGTGTCCTTAGGCCAGGCACTTTATCTCCATTGCCTCTCCACCCATGTGCATAAATGGGTACCAGCCTCTATGTATGTTGGGAAGTTTACAGACTCGTTGTATGGGTCCGACCCCTTACAACAAATTGTAGGTTATTCCTCGGGAGGATCCTTCTCCAGAGCCAACTTGGGCTCATTGTGGCCAGTGCTTAAATCCAGTTTCCTTGACGTAAAGTGAACGAGAATATACTAGTCCCTCAGGATGGGACATCAGTCCATCGCTGGATAACCCCTAGCCGAAACTAGTACCCATTCTCAGCTAGGTGGACTGGAGTGGGTGGGGTAAAGTGTTTTACTCAAGAACACACCGCAGAGCCCCGGGCGGCACTCAAACTCACAACCTTTCAATGGAGAGTCGCAAGAACTACCGCTAGGCCCCTGCGCCTCCTTAACAACAAAATGTAGTCTTACAAAGCGGTATTTGATTTGTTTCCATCAGTTATCACCATTTCATCAAAAAATATTAAAATATTGACTATGATAGTGATGTTCGTGTCGCCATCGAAATTCCATTTTCTTACATATGGGGGTTTTACGTGTGAAATCCGTTCAAAATATTCGGACGCGCGTAACTCAAAAACGTGAGTAGCTATTACTTCGGGGCATGGCTCATAAGAAGCGCCTCGTGGAACTAAAGGTTCCATATAGAAGGCCCGAATACTAAGGAAAGAGATATGGGCACTCCGAGCGATGATTGACCATATTTATCTGTGTTCAATGCTTGAGTGGACTGCTCGTTGGTTGTCAGTCAGTTTCGTGGGTTCATTTGTTGACTAGATCCTCTTTGAGGAGACTGATAGGAAGGGCATCCAAGTCATGATACTAGTCAATGCCAGAAAGACAGAGGGGGGTTGTGAAAGAGCAAGAATTGCTGGAAACTACAAAGGATAGGGAGCTGTGGAGACCCATGATTGCCAACGTCTTGATCAGACATGGCACATAGAGAGAGAGAGAGAGAGAGAGAGAGAGTTAATGCTCCATATGTCTTGTAGAGGCCCCCATCAAACCCACACTAGTGTGGAAAATTGGTGTTATATGTACGACAGTTATCTTTAATTAGATGACACAAGTTTTTTTTGTATTGATTTGTGGATTAATTTATTCCTTAAAGACCTAATATGAGTTGAGCATAGTGGGGGCAACTGCCCCCTGTATCCTGGTATGATAGTGCTAACAAGGAACCATGATGCCTATAAGCATCTCCAGTTTCATATCAGCACTTCCTGTTAGGGGTCCTCACCACAAATAATTGCTCCATTGACTTACACACTAAATTGAGTATTTCGAGTGACCACTAGGGCCCCGTAGAAGTTAAAGCTTTTGATGGGCCACCCCTCATATGAAAGCTGACACATTGGGCCTTCATAGCAACTACAAATTTTCATACTATGACCAT
>JAODUJ010027953.1:0-12445 GCA_027564615.1 Psolus chitonoides | reverse complement strand
ATATATGGGCATCTCCATAACATATATGATATGGAGATGCCCATATATGTCAACTAACAGTCAGCTAACAGTTGACTGAAAAGCAGCCACTGTTTAAATCCCTAAAAATGTGGGTGTAGGCCTTATTGAAAATCCAATCAGAGACTCTACTGACGGACTTAAGCCTGTCTCACACTACACAATTCGACACGATAAGATTCTTCCCGAGCTGACCCGACATGATCCATGCCGATACGACATCGCACAATGTCATGGGACATCGGCAAATCGGCCAGCATTGCACTACGTCATGTGACGCTGGCCGATATCTCACACACGCAACCGATTGCACCTGATTTGCACCGATCGTGATTTTCAGATGGTGGGAAAAATAAAGAACAATAGGCCAATCAGGAGACTTGTTCAGTCAGTCACACCATGGATTGACCATGATCTGACAAGATTTGCACCGGTTGTCACGATACGATGCGACACGACACGATGACCACCGATCTGACGGAAAGTTTTGAACATTAAAAACTCCACGATCTTTCCCAATGCAGAAAAATCCTGTCGGCTTGCATCGTATCGGTGACAATCTTGCACAATCGGGAAGAATCATGTCGGGTCAGGTGAAAAATCGTGTTAGATTGTGTGGTGTGAGACATGGCTTCGGAGAGCCCACAATGGTGTACATTCATGTCAGTGAGTTCCCAGTCAAAATTCTCAAACTCAAACTCATGACTGAATCATACTGTCATAATAGCAGCTACATTAGCCAGGAAAATAGTTCATCCAGAATATATTCTGGAGAGGAGTTAATCGCACTTGTAGCAGCTTCAATAGCCAGAAAAAGTTTTCATTATCTTTCTAGACACCCTGCAAGATTTCAAACTGAAAACCATTTTGTATAGGAACACTTACCAATGGAAATAGGAAGACAACAAAGGATGTTTTCAAATGTGTTGCACTTTGAAATATCAAATAATCTCTGTTTTCTTATGATATTTCAGGAGCAAGATGACATGTTCCAAATCTTAGCCGGTGTGTTGACCATGGGACAGATTGAAGTAGATACCAACGAGAAAGAAGAAGCGTTTGTGAGAGATGAAGAAATGCTGCACAGAGTGGCTGTAAGTAGAATTTATACGTGTGCATTTCTTCCGCGATAATCTATGCTGATCACAGTTCTACGTTGCCTTCCAGGTAGTATGTATTTTGGCACCATTTGTTTTGTATGCAATAAAAAAACACAATTATTTATGCAACAGTCAAATGCAGTCGTCTTCAGCTACGCAAGCAGCTCAGGGAGTGTTCGAGATATGTCAACAACTCGCCTTCAAAACTTCATGCTGACAAAACTATGTGGAGCTTGACCTAATTACTTTTCTTCCATTGGTGAAACCCGACTTGATAGATTTTTGAGAACTGTCAAATCCCAAACGATAAACATAAATGAGTGTCAGATATAAACTAACCCTGCATATGCAAAAAACATCTTGAAAAAATGGCGAGGAGAACTAGGTTAGTAAATGCAGATAATATAGAGATTTGATATTCATGGTTCAGGAAGCCACTTCAAGCCCATCGAGGAACCCTGACCATGTGATCATGGACGAACACCAGCGAAGGATCACCTTCTCTTCTCGAATAGTGTTTGGAGAGTAACGAGGCAGGCGTGTAATCATACAATCCCATCCTGCTCCCGGTGCCGCCATTTAACGTTCCCATCCGACGGATGCGAGTAAAACTTTCAGCTTTTAACCCCTTTCCTGAAGCCTGAAAGGGGTGGTAGCAACCGGTCTGTCACCACTGCCCTGCAGCCATGCTGAAACATCCAATGAACCTAAGAACCCGGAAATTGATTGCTTCTCGCTGCAATGAAACCAAACCAGGAATTGCAAGACCATCAACAACTACAGAACAGCTTTTGACGAGCCAGGCACGAGTTGGGGGTCGTACCTGGGACTCTATGGTGTGAGCGCTCACTCATACCACAACACCACACTACCATCCTAAAGTGGTAGTGTGGTTACTGGAACAAAAGCTAGAGAGACCTACTAAGATGTGGGATGAGTTTGTACAAAATGATTTGCTGGTGAAAGGAGTCTGACAAGATCTAGCTAAGGACAAAGTTGCTTGGGAGAGAATAACTTGCATCTGTCCAACCTTTGCAGGTATGAACAATGGATGTTAATTAACCCTTTAGACCATGCCTGGGTCGCATGTGACCTTACCTCTTCCCCTGGCCACCTATAGCTCGAAACTGCCACTAGGGAGACCGAATCTGCACCGATTGCATGCAGAGGCACTGGAGCGTGGTTCCCCGGGGCTGTAGCGAACAAAATGGGGCTGACTTGAGCGGCTTCTCAGCCATTGTTGCGCAAATTCCCCCCTGCTTAATGACAGCTGTGGGCTAAAGGATTAAAGTTAGTGTATCACAAATCTTTCACCACCTAAAACTTTTCTTTTCAACTGACTATAAATTTGCAACCTAATTTATGTAGGTTTCCTGAACTATTTGTACTTCCCATCGTAGTTGTAATCCATATACAGGGTTTTTGTTAAGAAACGGAGTAGGTGGGTCGAAATGAAAAGTAGGCGGGACTGTCTGTACGTCGGACCTGGGGGAGGGGTCTAATGGGAGGGGGACACCCCCTCCCCTTTGGCGAAAAATTGCAAATTACAGGTCTCTAGATACGAAATGGTGCAATATACAGCTGTTTGGTCAGTGATATTGCTCTCTCCCAAGGCCCCCTTTTTCCGTCTTCTTTTTTCTTTTCTTTTTCTTCTTGATTTTTATTAGCACTCGGGTCATGGAGGGAGGGGGCTATGCCACTGGACTAAACTCAGCAAGGGTGCAGCGCACTTGCTGCATTAAATGAAGTGCGATTGTAAAAAAATAGGTCTAGGTCTACCTACAAAGTGAGTGTACAGGATTTTACTGCAAAAAAAAAAAAATCAGGATCCCCCCAGGCAAAGTAGCCGGGTCATGTACGTGCAGTAGGCAGGTCATATGACCCGGGTCCCGGCTGCTAACAAAAACCCTGATATATAGTGAAGTTACAGAACTTTGCCCACTAATTCAAAGAATTTTTAGGTTTTGTAGGACAGGCAAAACTCATGATTTTCCCTTTTGATGCACATGCTATAACCCTTTACACTATGTCTGGGTCGCATGTGACCCTACTCTTCCTCTGGCCTTGCATAGCTCGAAACTGCCAGTAGATGCCTCAATTTCGAGCATCGGGATGCAGGGGGGCTACTGTGGCGTGACGACCCTGGGCTGTTGCCAACAAAAGTGACAGACTTAAGCCTCCTCTCGACCATTGCTGCCCAAATTTCCCCCTGCCCATTGGTCAGCCATGGGTTAAAGACTTAATTAAAGCTACTTTTGTGTGTGTAGTAACCATGGAAACATGTCATGCGCTTTGAAGAGATGTGTTGGCAGGCGACTGTCCACAGTATGCATAGTATAACTCTTTAGACCATGTCTAGGTCACCTGTGATCCTACCTCTCCCCCTGGCCACGCATAGCTCGACACTTGCCAGTCGATGCCTCAAATTTTGAGCATCGGGATGCAGGGGCACTGTGGCGTGACGGCCCCGGGCTGTTGCTAACAAAAATACGGACTTCAGCTTCTTCTCTGTCATTGTCGCGCAAAATCCCCCTGCTTAATGTTAGCCATGGGTTAAAAGCTTGAACCGACACTGATGATGATGATCAGATCTGGTGAATCTTGACCCAATTGACAATGATGAATCTTGATGTACTAGATTTGTTGGTAGTGTGAATCATGACCAAGCTTATATTCAATAAAATAGAAAAAAGTGACCAAATATCTTACACTTGTGGGGATATCTGTAGATTACATTTGACTGTTCGATTAACAATATTCTTTTGAATCCATTTCGGTTTTTAGGATATCTTAGGGCTGCAGGAACATCAGTTGAAGAACATGTTGACATTCTCAACAAGTCGAGCGAGCGGAGAGTTCTTTACTAGAAACTATTCCAAAGAACAGGCTCACAGTGAGTAAAAATAGGTTGGGATTATGCCAGTGTTTAGATAGCTCAGTTGGTGGAGCTCCGGACTACACGTCTAGAGATTGAGTTTGAATCCTCCCTGGACTGCCAGGGCATTCAGAAGTAGCCGGTCGCCGGTGGCGTATCGCCGCCTGAAGCAGCATTTGCCGCCGCCTACTAATGAGCACCGCTATTCATAGCTAGACCGCACTCGTACAATATTGCACAGTGGTGGTTGATGATGATGAGCAAGCTACACAACTCTCAGCCAATGAGGCTGTTGTTGCTTCGGGCTGGATGAGTATTCAGAATCTTCTGAATGTGAGTCAGACGGAAGACAGTGTATCACCAACTTTTGTTAACCGACCCCAAAATGCTCTTTTCAACTGACTTCGAAATTTGAACCTGACCCACATTCTAGTGTTTTCTGGCTGATTGTACTCACTGGCAGTCAGGATCAATACACTTTAATAGTTTGACACTTGAATTCACAGTATTTTTAGCTTTGTAGAAGGGACAAAGCTCATCTGAGGTCTCTTTGTGATACATGTCCTTCAAACCTGGTAAGAATGGATGCAAGGAAAGAACCTACACCATTGGTTGGGTTCCGGTTTGTACAAATGGTTGTTATTTTGAAAAACTGGATAAGATGATTCAATAATAAGCAGACTGTTGATGATTATTAAGAATATGTACAAATCCTTGTAGAAGGAGAAATAAAAATAAAGAAAAGTTTCTTGAAATGGTGCTGTGCTCTTCTTTATCACTAAATTTGAAAATAAAATAATACATCACATGTATTTCAACTTTTCCCCTATTAAAGAACAAAAATTCCTAAACATGATACAGCTCAAAACACCGTCAAAGATGGCACCATTTTGCATCTAAGCCATCTCTCATGAGCAAACATTTTCCAACAGCCTAGTGCTAGTGTTCAAATAGCTCAGTTGGTAGATCTCCGGACTACGTGTCGAGAGATTGAGTTTGATTCCTCTCTGGACTGCTCATCCTTATCGTTGTGTCCTTAGGCAATGAACTTTGCTACAACAGCCTAGAGCTAGTGTTCAAACAGCTCAGTTGGTAGATCTCCAGACTACACATCGAAAGATTGAGTTTGATTCAATCCCTGGACTCAATCCCACAACTTGAGCTTTGACAATCAAGCCTGTCTCACACTTCACGATCCGACACCACGATCCGACACGAGAGGATACTTGCCCACACGATGCATGCCGATACGATATCGCATGACATCATGCGACATCGGCCGATCGGATGGCAGGAAAAATGAAAATCAATAGGCTAATCAGGAGACTGGTTGTCCCTGATTGACCACAATCTGACAAGATTTGTACTGAATGTCATAGATACAATGCGACACGATGACCACCGATCCGAGGGAGAGTTTTGAACATGTTCAAAACTCCACGATCCTTCCTTCCTTCACAAAAATCCTGTTGGCTCATGTCATATCTATGACAATCTCTCACAATTGGGGAGAATTGTATCGGTTCAGGTGAAGAATAGTGTCCGGTAGTGTCGGATCGTGTAGTGTGAGATGGGCTTTAGGGCACCGTGCTCTGGATTTCATTGTATGGATCTGTATTCACTGAACCGAGTTATGCACAAAATACATACGTCACAATGAGTTCTGAGTGCTAACCTAAACTAATTTAGGTACAGTTTGCATTGGACTCCCATTCTCAACACTGCCTATCAAATATTTCAACTGCTTCCAAATATTATTATCTGTTGGTGGCTGGAGAGTTTAAACATTGTAATGTGGACTACAAACCTTTTTTCAATTTTCCAGAATTGGAGACCACAAAATGCAAATATTTTGATCGTAAAAATATAGGATAGGGCTTTTAGTGTGGCTCAATTAGGGCTAGGCCGCAATGCACGTATGTAGTGACATCACACCAGATCAGTGAATACTGAAACAGTAACACCAGATCAATGTGTAGCTATTAATAAATCTCACTGATGAATTTAAATGATCCTGGTAATGTGAAACTGTGAAGACAAATGTTTGTATCTTTTATTACTGTGAACACAACTCGCGAATTTGAATTGGGTTATTATACACTTTTTATCTATTTGCTGTGTACATCCACTTTCAGCGATTGAAGAGTAGGGTTTGAAGTGCATCTTGAATGATCTCTAAGAATAGTAACTTTTACTTGTGAGGTTCCCTGAACTCACCTGTAATGTCCGATTGTACTCAGTGACTTGTCCGTGTGATTTGAGACCATCAGTTGGATTCATAACCAAGTGGTAGGGTGTTTGCATATTGTTCAATGTGTTCATATTATGCACTGTAAATTTATTGTGCATAGTATGAACACATTGAACAATAAAATTTTGTATCATTTTGTATATTACATGAACATTGTTGAATGTGTTCACCTAATCTCTTTAACAGGCGTTCGTGATGCACTCGCAAAAGCTCTGTATGGCAGACTATTCAGTTGGATCGTGAATAAAGTCAACCAGTTGCTTGCACCAGAGGAAGAACGCCCATCAATGGCGATGACAGAAATAGGTGAGATTGCTGGGGGAGGGGGATCTAGAGCAAGAGAGTTGCCCTGGGTCATGTGCCCACTCGAGAAAGTAGAGTGGCAAGTTACCCAAGAAAATCTTTGTTCCTCCATTTCTCTATCTGGAGGCTTTTCATGAAAAGGCATGATTCACTTCGCACACCAGGACATGTGTGTTCACTGTACTAAATGCACTAGGCTAAGTGGGTTGTTTTCCATTAGGCAGACATGACAATTTTCTCATTTAATTGGCTTCCTTTACTTACCAGTAATATAAACATCATTTCTACAGACCGGCATTAGAGATTACTGAAAACTTTGTGAACAACATAACTTGATATAGCCAACTTGGATAAGGTTTGCACAATTCATAGAGATCTCTGTAAAGAGTACATAAAGTTTTGAATGACCAGTTATTTTGCTACGCTACGCAGCCACATCTGTGGAAACAGTCCGAAAGGCTTATGACTTACGCTACATGTCGAGTGGCTATCCAATTCACATTTTTGGGTCAATTTGGATCTTTTCAATCTTGGAGACCAGTTTGCATGGGAAAACCGTGGATTGCTCCTGGATGAAAACCCACACTACTATGGCCGGATGTGAATTTGATCCCCGGACGGGCGTAACACATCCTCCGGTTGCGTGACGTCAACATGTATATTGCCACTGCCTCTATCTACCAGGCAATTGCACCGGTTCTAAGTTCACATTGATTTTGTTAGAGATTGAATCTCATTTCAGGTCAACAGAGGTTCTCAACAAATGGAATGCTTGTGATGTTTTACACATATATTAGGGATGATATCTTCACATCTTATACAAGTTATCCAGTGGATCCTACTATTTTCTGTGCACAGCATTTCGAGCATGTTCCTGCATCTAGTATTGCATGTTGTAGTGGACTAAAACCATTCATATAACACCTCATTAAATCCTCCTTGTTGGTCACATGCCATTCAATAGATATACTATTCAATGCCTACCTCATCAACTGTGTATTTTGGGTACTATTGACCATGTATTTTTGGTACTATTCAGTATTCACCATGTATTTTTGGTACTATTGGATCCGTTCTATTCCACGTTGCTACTAGCTGCACTGTACTGCATCGTAACCTTTGACATTACGTACGTGCTATATGTCTTCATATCCTCTATTAAGACAATGTTCTAATTAGGTGTTATATAAATTAACAAACACATGTTTTGTCAGTTTTGTAATAGTATAAATATTTTCAAGAGTTGAAAGATTGAACGTTCCATTCAACTTGGGCTTGCCTCGTTGAATGGAACGTTCAATCTTTCAACTCCTGAAAACATTCATACTATTGCACTAAAAAACATTCATTATTTGTAAATCATGCATGTGCATCACAAGTGAGCTAAAACCATTTATTATAATTGAGTGCTAGCAAACATACCAGCAGTTACAAGCTAAAAAGGCTAATCAGGGACATTTAACATGAATAAAAAAAAATCATTGAGCTGATAAGCCCATTTACCATCACTCTGTGTTCATCAATGCATCTTTTGAGGATTAGTCGTCACCCATTGTGTAAGAAACAGACATATCTTGCATCCATTTCATGACAATAGATCTATTCACAGTAGGGCCGCATGAAGCCTCCATGAAATAATTTATCTGTCATCCCTTTAATCCTCTCGATGCCATTGTCGCATGAAGCCGACACAGGGGTGCCAGCTGGTCGCTTCGTCTACACATTCCAGTGGTTACATACCAGCTTTCATGCTTGGGCACCCTGGACACATGGTCAAAAGAGCTGGCTAGTAGCACAGTGACGAGCATCGTGTGAACAAGGAAGGGTGAGTGTGCTGGCGTTTGCTGGTTGACATTGAAAGGGTTAATATTAAAATTTGATGCAAGATTTGTTTCTGTTCATTGTTATCAGGTATTCTTGATATATTTGGATTTGAAAATCTCGGCATGAACAGCTTTGAGCAGGTCTGCATCAACCTAGCCAACGAACAGCTACAGCACTTCTTCAACCAGGTGAGACATCTTCATTTGTAGGAAACACATGACCAACAGTTTATATTCATGTTAAGCAATGGCAGCCAAGTTTAATAACGATAAGCATTTACGTAACTGTAGAATATCTGGTCCTATATGGAGCCGAAACTTGACAATGAAAAAGGGGCCGAATGATTGTCTGGATGGCACATACATGGGCAGTGGTGTACTAGGTGGGGGTGAGGGGCGGTCCACCCACCTCAGGTACAAGTTAGGGGGTGCCATGCCACAACCCCCCCCAAAAAAAAAAGTATTTCCAAAAAATAAGAAACATTTACTAAAGAATGAGAATTCCTAAACTATAACCAGTTCAAAGCTTCTTAAAAAATAGCACCATTTTGCATCTAAGCCACCTTACATGAACGAAAATTTCTTAGACTCCTCCCCCAGGACGGCATCCCCTGCACGGATGACGAAGGAAGGATCGGCCCCGGGTGTCAACTATTCTAGATACGCCACTCAACATAACACTCCTTCTGAGATTTCAAAATGTTTCGGCATGAACCTCTGACCCGAAGGACAGAATTAACGGCAACATCCCACCCATTAGATAGTACCGTGGTTCAAAGACGAGCATGTTCTGCTGGTGACTACTACAATGTCAAGGAACATTTGGATGTATTCTTTTGGAGGCTTGCATGCCTTGACAGAGGTAAAAGATCACACACCTATCCAGATATCATTGCGAGGGACATAGAACTCGCAATAGACAAGCTTCTAAGAACCATGATGGACGAGGAAACCTGGAGAGGGATGATTTGGACCTTTGCACAAGAAATAACTTCTAAAGTATAGCTTGAGAATGAATATCTTGGCACACAGCTAGTAAAATCACTGGGTCTTCAGCTAAAGGAATCTATGCAGTCATGAGTGAGTGTGTATACAAGAGAGATGCTAATCAGGCAAACTCAATGACAGTAACTTGTATAGGTTTCATACCTGGTGGGTATGTTGCCCATCTCATCAATACTAAAATGAGTGGGCAAGGCTTGGGGTGAATTTCTTCAAATGTCATTATATTGGCATCCATGTCTTATTTTGATGAAATTTGATGTGATGATATTTGTTGAGGGTGGAGTATATGTGTGGATGATGTGATTTGGATTATGTGATTTCTCATCTCATTGTTGCTCATAAGGTGCCAGGCCGAACCAGATTTTACAAAAATTAGTGCATAACAAGGCAAACTCAATGAGGGTAACATGGATCAGTCTCACATTGGAGGGTATGTTGCTTATAATGTGTGAATGAACCCTATTGGTTTTGGTGTTGATCTCATGAATATTAATGGCTGGGCAGGGCTGGGGTTCTTTCAATCAGAATGAAGTGTGCAGCAATAATAGGGTCTTCCTGCCCTCTTTATCATCGAAGACACTCCATGGATTTAAGGAGATTTTTGAGATGGCCATGTGGTTTGAAACCAAAAGAATACAAGGAACTTGAAAGTATTTATAAGGAATTGGATCTTTCCAGTCTAGGATCCAGTCTGCGGGCAGGAAGGCTTGAATGGTACAAACGTGTTCAACATAGTGATGGATGTATCAGGAGGTGTACTGACATGCAGATTGGTGGAAGGGCACCTCGAGGATGACCGAAAAAGACCTGGTCGGGCTTCGTGCGACAAGATCTTAAGGATTGGAGCTTAGATTCAACATCACTGGCGGACTGCACAGTGTGGAAGAGCTCTGTGAGAGCTGTCATGAACCGTCTTACCCACTAAAGAGGAATAATCCAAACTTAAAAAATGATGATAATGAAATATTTTGAGCTGTTGTATGTAAAATGAATGGTGTATGAATCAGAAATATGACTTCATGTCTTGGTGGATTGTGGCTGACGTGATCGTAGAAGGCAGTAACTCTCACTTTCGTCCCAGGCCCACCCAACCTGCTAATATGGTGCTATTTCAGTCATCATCTGACAACAGTGACTTGCACATCTGGTCACCATTCCCTAATAGGGGATATTCCCCATACCAATTTTTTAGGGAAATTGCACCATGGGAGGGTTAGTTTCTGACGTCATACATAGATAGACGAGTGTGGTGAAGATCGCCAGTTTGGAACTTCTGGACTACCAAAATATTGGCCTCGGCGCATGCGCATTTGGCTGGAGAATATCCCCTATTGTTTCATGTACATGGTATCTAATAATGACTTTCACTAATTTGTTTACAGCACATCCTCACCCTAGAGCAAGTGGAGTACCAGCTGGAGGGTATCGACTGGATAAGGGTACCATTCGTGAACAACCAGTGGTCGCTGCGTGACTATTAGTAACCTCCTGGATACAACATCAATGTACATTACTGGAGAATAACCTCTTGTTTCATGCACATGTAGTTTATTAATGACTTTCACTAATTTGTTTACAGCACATCTTCACACTAGAACAAGTGGAGTACCAGCTGGAGGGTATCGACTGGACTAGGGTACCATTTGTAAATAACCAAACACTACTGGTGAGTTTATTCCAGATTACAATAATAGTAAATGTGTATTAGGTGCACACATCTAGGAGAAACTGTTCATGGCACTGTAAAGTGGAAGTAGGACCAGAATAGATTGGTCTCTCTGTCTGAGGTTAAACACATGGACTGAAGGAGCAGACTTCATTTCAAGATGAATATTCCATTTAATTACTGTCAAGTCCATGTATCTCCCCTCATCACGTCAGAATATATTCCCATGGTTTATATGTTGCAGGGATGAGTCTTCCTAGTGAATTTGTGGAAGTAAACTTTGATTCTACTTCATTATTTTGCCCTGTATGTCTTGGTCTGCCTAAACAGTTCACAGTGTAGAAAGTGACGATTGAAGATCCACAATTAAAGACCGGTTGTCAAATGTTCCATTGTTAGTAAGGTGAATTCACTATATGACAGAGGTTTTCAACCTGGGAGATGCATCCCACGCGTGGGACATTTCGTGGTTTCACTTGGGACGTGCGATCATTCCAAGTCCCGCATAGAAAACTTTTGAGGGCTTTTGAGGGCTTTTTGTTGCTATATTATACTGAGTCACTTTCCGCATTACAAAGACTTCTAATTAAACAACCTATTGTTGTGCAGATATGCCACCCTTTCAATTCAAAATGGATTTTTTTAAATATCAATGGCTGCTGAAAAGTGTTATTTTTTCTCAATTCTTTGAATAATTTATTCAACAATGAATTTCTTCATGACATTTTACCCTTGCAGGAATTATTCATGGCTAAACCAATCAGTGTCCTGGCTTTACTAGATGAGGAAAGTCTATTCCCAAAGGTAAAGTCTAATTGGAGCATAGTAGCTAGTGGTTAAAAAAGGGGGATCAAAGTTTGCTAAGAAAAAAATACTCCCTTGGCGAATGTGTGTATAGGTTCAGAAATCAGAGTGCAGTGAAAAGTAGTATGGCTTCACCAGGAAGCAAAAGGTAGACCTCTTGATTCACATGCGAACACCCTCACCCAAGCCTTACATTAAGCAGGCAAGGACCAAGAGCCAGTCCGATCCACTTTGGGTGCCTGGTCCTGTGGATTTTGTCAGAACCAAGATCCATTTTTCCAAGACCAGGAGCCATTTTCTGACTCACTAATTCGAACACTAACCTCAGTTTTGGATGTAAATATGTGGGGGAAAGGACCATTCTGTGTAGGAAAATTAGATGTCGCCTGGCCGTGTATTTTGGAGGCAAAGCAGGCTCTAAATCTTGAGTACCATAGGGTAAAAATTGCCTGGCATCCGTCTAATGTAAGGCTTGCCCTCACCAGTTAGGCCATAATGGACATTACAATTAAGTTCACTACCCCCTGGTTGTCAGTCAGTTCTATGGGGTTTGTTTAGTTGGCTAGATCCTCTTTGAGGAGACTGTTAGGAAGGGCATCC
>JAODUJ010027842.1:0-12445 GCA_027564615.1 Psolus chitonoides | reverse complement strand
CAAGATCCAGAGAACAGCAGACAGATGTCGCTGATGCATAACTACCTGGTGGCCTTGAGGGTAAGTAAAAACCAATAGCTGATTCATAAACCCTCGCGTGATTTCTGCCTATACAGGCCTACTTCGTAGAAAGTAATTTAAGACCGGTTTCAAATCCACGATTAAACACCGGTTAGCAAATCTTCCATTGTTAGTAGGGAGAATTCACTACAACCGGTTCGTTGTGTGCGAAATGCGATGCTAATATTTCCCCGCGCTTTTGTAATGTCGCAATGGACAGTGTATGGGTTAGGTGAATTTTTGTCTGATCATCAAAATATGAGAAAATAACCGATTTTTATATATGTTCGGAATAAAAATTAAGACCAGTCTGACGTCATAAAAGAAGGTCTCTGGTTCGGCTCGCCTCGGTCCGCTAAAACCTTCTATTATCTGGTTAGTACACCCTAATTCATTGCAGCAAACATTGCCCATACAAGTTTAAGGAGCTCAGTGAGTTTGCATGTTAGGAGAGGAGAGTAGGCCTACAATGTTGTTACTGAGATCATTCAATAACATCAGACAATCCGAAAATGACTTTACTCGCAGAGCATGTTGATACATGAAGGAGTTATGAATGTTGCATTTTTTAAGTTTAAAGTTTGGGAAGAGTAATTATGTTAAAGCAAGTATCTGTGTTCATTTTCTCACAGCAATGTCAGACTTTCAGTACATATTACACGATGGTGTTATAATACCAAACAAAGAAGAAATCTTCCAAATATTTAGGTTTTTGCGGCGTAATTTTGTGGCTTTTCGGATTTGGCCGTTGGCCCGTACCCCTTCTTGTCATGTAAAAAGCACACACCTAAATTTTTCGCCGTCAAGTTCTACATTCTTAGGCTTAATTCGTCGCAAATTGGGCAATGTATGAGCAAAAACTTTTGTGAGGGTATTTTGTCCTAGATTACTAATGAAACTTAGGCTTATAGTAGGGTATATATTTTGAGATGAGAAAAGTGTTTACTGGCATTCAAACACAGACACTCGATTTAAAGGTAGCCTACTTTCAGAGTTTGATGGATCTGTCAATAAAAACATCCGAGTTTACTCATCCTTCCAGCATATTTTGGAAGTAATTTCGATTTAAATATCTTTAATGACTCTCATTTCCCCTCAAATCGTTAAAAAAGAAAAAAAATAGGAACTAATTTTAATTTTTCGAGGCCACAAAAATTAGCGGCTTCTTACGGATATGTCCATCGTACTTGGTAACAATTCCATGCACCCAGATTGATCGTAAACACGCCGATAACCATCAACCAGACTAGTACAAACTCAGTACACTGTGTGTATAGTATAACGTGTGCTGCGGGCCGCGGCGGGCAAGACTCATGTTACTCAAACCTGGCACAGTATGCTTGGCTTTTACCGGACCTCTATAGTAATAGTCCTTTTTTGTCTTGCCTGCCTGTGTTGGACGCTGGACTGTAGCTAGTATTTACTTTCCCAGTATAATAATATTAATAATGAAAACTTATATAGCGCTCAAATCCACCAAACAAGGTGCTCATGGCGCTGATACGGAAATAATCTTATAACAACCGAAAAAAGACCCCCACCAAACAACTATAGAAAAGACATTCTTACTTAAAAGCAAGAGAAAAGAGGTAAGTTTTGGGGTAACTCTTGAACTCCGTCAATGTGCTTGCAAACTTGACACGAGTCGGAAGTTTGTTCCAAAGACGTGGGGCAGCCCTAGGGAACGATCTGTCTCCCCAAGAACAATTTGAAATTGGCTCCACAAGACGATTCTGGAAACCTGAACAGAGTCTACAAGAAGGGGTATATGGCTCAATAAGATCATCAATGTATCCATGAGCTCTCTTCATAAGTGATTTAAAAACAAATAACAGTATTTTGTACTCAATTCACTGACTCACGGGAAGCCAATGCAGTTCTGGTAGAATCGGTGTGATATGACATGACTTTTTTGAAAGAGTAATGACCCTATTTAAACAAAATTGTGGGGGGGCGGCCATCCAGATGATGGCTGGGTGGCTCTCTGGCTAAAAGCCTTGCTTGTAATAGTACATTTTATCTTCTCTGCCCCCCCCCCCCCACTTTCGACACACAAGCTACAGTATGCTAGTGCCGACCATGCTTTGCTCAACACTAAGTTCATTATAGTTATACAGTAGGAAAGGCCTAACTGTTTTGTCAGTCTAGCATATAGTCTATCACAGATTCCTATTAAAAGCCTCCTGTAAATTTCTACCTCTGTACTACTTCAAAAACGAAAAAGCCAAGTCAAAATGTTAGCCAGTGATAGTGAGCAGTGAACAACTGGAAGAAGTCAATGAGTTGTAATCAGGGTAGCTACAGGCCTCTTTACATGCAACCCAGAAGAACTTGGGTTCTCTCGCGGCTTGGCCTCATTCGAAGAGTAGGGCCAGGCCTCAGACGGAATCTTTGCAGTGTGAAAGGATGATGCTGGGGGGCACAAGCGGCATCTTTATACTTTAGTCTTGTCACCCTTTCTTCTGCATAGGCACATGGGCAACATTTTTTGAGGGGTAGAGGGTATTGTACTGTTGGGATTTTTTTTGGGTGGGGGTGAGGTGGAGATGGGCTACAGCTCCATACCTCATACCTTGTATTCCTATGCATTATATCAGTTAATCCAATTAATTCTGACCCCATACCCCCTTCTATCTGATTTGAAATTGGTTGCTAACTTGTTGCTTTGGTACATCCCCCATCCTCAATGAACTACCCTCACCCAATTTCATTCTCAACCCATATTTCAAAGTGAGGCAGCAATGCCACACCAACCCCTTTAATATGCAGTGGGATATTGATACACGCTCTTGATCTCAATGCAAACAGACTATTCTAAGAGAAATTTGACCTCCATACATGCCTAATTGTCTCCTAGTGTCCAGTTATACGATTTTGTCCAGGCTTCGTATCAAAGCAACGACTTGACTTGTTTTTGGCTTCGGGCAATAAAATCGAATTAACAGGCCAGAAGAGATTTGTAAGTGACATCTCCACAGCTCTCACAAACTCGCCGCTCCGTCGCATTGTCAGTTTTATGACAACTTCCCCATTGCCTTCGTCGAGTCTGCTTATTCACCCCGTTTGTGTGCAATCACGTTTAAGACACTTCATTTCCCGTCTCCATGTGTTATGCATACACAGAAATTCTAGGTAGCAGTAGATTTGTAGCGTCATCGCCGGTTACTCACATTGCTGTCGTAATTTAAAAACCGTGAATTATTTTGTCTGAGATTGTATGAACTGAAGGGGAAGTTCTACGACTGCCGTGCATGCCAGGGATTAAACGTTATGCTTAGAGTAAATTTGTAGTATCCAGCCAAAGTGGACGTAGTAATTTGGCATGAGTTTTGTCTTCTGATACTGTCCTGTAATTCATAGACATAAATTTTAAACCTATTAATATAAACTTTGTCGGTGATTCAGCTTTGTGGAAAAATATGGATCTACTATCACTTGTGGATGAAGGTTTTGTAATACTCAGTTTTGTTCATTTGTAGGAAAGGAAATGTGTCTTTGTGTATAAATTTCCTCCAACTAATATCAAATTTCGAAATTCAAAAAGTTACCTGCGGATAAATCATGTAGTTCTGAGAGTGCATATCATTCATAGATGGAGGAATTGTATTTACATTTTTGTGTAGAAATAGAAGTTTCCTACTTTTAGACATACCCCTGAGGTTGTATCCAATATAATGGTTGATAATTAGCCAAGATGACCTCATATGGTTTGACCATATTGCATATATTTTTGCCTGTATCTCATTAGCCTATCTAACCAATATTCAGGTAATCCTTCAGTTAATTTTGTGAAGTTTTCAACTTCCCGGTTTTGGAATATCTTTCAGATTCCCCAAGTTTTGACAATTCACCTGTGCAACAATCAAATTATTTTCACCTCACAGGTGTTGTTCAGTATTCACATAGTAATGAGTCCTAATAAGTTACATTGGAATTTGTACCAGTTTCGACTTTAGGGTGTCACTTATTTAGCGAAGGAAAAATTATTTTGAAAGACGGTAAGATGACAGAGGAACATTTTGTTGTTATTTGTTGACTCTTAGACTCATTCATAATGCAGACCTGATTTCTAGAACTAACTTCATATCCTTGAACCAAGTCACTTCCATCAAGACAGACCACTTTATTATCAACTATACAGTTTTATTTTTACCAAACATTTTATAATTTGCATTCAATACCTTCTCTGATGTTCGCAAGTCCATTGCAATGTTGTCAACTTTATTCTTGAACAAAGTAACTTCAATCAATACAAATTTGTCGTACAAGTTAAATCGATATCATTGCCACAAAGTATATTCAAATGAATAAGAAACAGCATTATTTTACATTCAGCATCAATACAGTCTCATAATGTACTGTTGTTAGTTTGCCATTTGACAAAAAGCAAGTCTATTGTTAGATTACCTGTATTCGAGGTCTGTTCAATATTGAAGCGGTTTCTATCGAGACATTGGACATACAGCACTTTACATCAATCTACAGCTTGAATAACATCGCAACCTCAAGGTACGAATTTAGCCTTGTCTGTGGTTAATTTGCGATATGGACAAATATTTTTTCCTTAATTTAGAATGCCAAAAGCTGCCAAAAGTGCAGTTTCTGTATGTGAAGGTTATTTTAAATTTCACGCTTTGTCAGAAAATGAAAGCAGCTTGACTATTTGCTCTAGCAGTCTCTTCAGTGAAGCCACATGTGTGTGTTTATTTGTTATCACAGCTGCACGGCCATACCAGGATTCATAATTATATTCCTTGGAGTAACGTGATTGTGTAAAATCCCAGATTACGTCACTGCCAGGACTGCACTAAAAACTGGTTTATCAAATAAAACTGCTTTTCCATTTCAATATTTTGATTGGCTTCACATTTTTCACCATACTGGAAAAATTGAGTTAGCAAAAAGTTGCCAATATGTAGTGAAAGTGAAATAATGAATTTTTGTTGTCCAAAGTGTTTGATGAAAAATTTGTATGATTATACAATAAAACAAATATTATGAATTATAAGAATATTGGTGAAAATGTGACATGCGTATGTCCATTGTATACTCCGTCAGTTATAAGTTGACTGCTATCAATAAAAATTAACAAATTGTAGATATTTTACTGTTATGTTAACAGCTGAAAAATCTGTGGAAATCAGTTTTGCTCGGAAACCAAACCATTTCTAACCAACCAAAGATTGTACATCATCTCCAGTCACTGGGATGTTTGAGAGCCTGCATGTTGATAAGTTGATCGACCGACTGTGCAGAGTTCTGCACATAACAAGTCCTCCTCCGTTGGCCATGGAGAGCGAGAAAAGTCCCTGTCGCTTCGTCGTTGTTTGACGGTTTCCAGGGAGGATTGAATTCGCACAACAGATGTTATAGATTTTACCGTCAGTTTGGTTCATATCAACGGTGGGAGCGAAGCGTGTGTTGCTAGCCATGTGCAATAAACAAATATGGGATGTTTTGAAAAATATTTGTACAATCTTGTCGAGATTAAAGTCAATATCAGTGAATTGAGACATTAGGCTCAGCGATATATTCTGAGGGCTTAACAAATAAGAGAGCTTGAAATTGATCGCTTGGTGAATTCTATATGACAGCAGCAATTATAATTTCCAGACACACAAGTTGTTTTTGGTAGTCATTTAGTGTAGGCAGCATACTGATGTTTTCAAGTAGTCATTCCACATACATTAAGTACAGATTCGTCAAAATTTTAACCTGCTTCAATGGCTCTCATTTGAATCTAAGTACGCTTGCACGCAGCATATTGAATTGTCTGAATATCTTACTGGTAGGTGGTTGTCACGTACGCCCGGTTTTGTGTCGTAAACAACCATTTATTGGATTATTTACCCAAGGATTGTTCCATTGCCAATATTGCAATCATTATATATGTTGTCGATTTATAATGTATAACAGGCAGGCATCTAGGTGTGGCAGTCAATTAATTAGCAGCTTTTGTTCATTGTGATATCAAGTTTGTGTGACGAATTGTAACCATGGTTGATGTCATTAGGCTTCACAGTGTTCAACAGAAACAACAATATCTCATTAGTGAAATTCATTAAGTTGTTCATGTTGTGAAGTTGAAAAAATTGTCATTTGGAACTATATGTTTCATCGTACAGATCGAGCCACTACTTGTATGGAATACCATTTCTTGTGTATGAATAGACTCATGATTCAACTTGTTGCGTACCTAGATACAGGAATAATTTAACATAATTAGATACAAATTCAATCATATAGGTCTTTTCCTAGTAAGTGATATTTCGATGGTTTTGTTTGGAGCAGAAACTAAGGATATCAAGGTTCTGTATTTGCCCATCAGTTGCTTTCTCAGTTTTATCTGTTACAAAACATTTACAGTTTAGCCCATGGATTTATCTACTTGTTGTTCATCAACATAAATTCCATCAGTGACATTTTGATAACATTTTCCATCCGGGGTCAAAGTACAAGGATAATCTTATTCCACTCTGTTGTTTTGTGACCAGATTTTTTTTTAGCTTTGGGGGTTTCTGACAAACACTGGCAACCCACATTCTCTGACAAATTTGGGTTGACAATGGGATAACAATTTTTGCAATTGAATGACAATTATTGACAATAGAGTGAAAATTATTGACAGTTCAATGACAGTTATTGACAATTGAATGATATTTATTGACAGTGGAATCACACTAATGTGACTTTCCTGTCGTGTTTCATTTTGAAGTAACAACAGGAAGGAATATAATCGAAAATTTCACATCTTTATTGAAAAATGACAAATGTTAAATTATCATTGACAAGTGTTACTTTTCCGGATATACATTTTGATCTTTATTGATTTTTCTGGCGATATTTCAAATATGGTCAACAGTAAGCCAGTAGCAATATACCAGCTCTTTAAAGTTTCTATCATCCCGTTGTAGCAGATTTGAACGGAGCAAGTTGTCAGTTTGCACCTCGGCTTAACTCTTCTGTCTCTCCAAGGTAGTTTATATCTTGTTTGATGCGAGACAGAAACGCTCACGATAGATTAGTCTTGATTCGAGATAAGTGAGGATACTTTCTCAAAACTAGAAAGCTAACATTCCTTTAGCCTTAACATTCCACAGGCCTTGATGAGGGGTATCATTTCACAGCAATGGTAACTAGAGTGTTATTTAGGAGATCAGTCGATTGTAAAAACTTGTTTACGACATCTTGAGTAACGATGCATGTATCTGCAAACGTTTCATCGGTGCTCAACGTGCACAAGCACAAGGAGTATTCACCTAATCATAAGCATCAGTATCATCATGATCACCATGATCATTACCATGACCACCATCATGAACATCACCATCCACATCACCATCATAATAAGGTAAGCTATAATTGCGTACAGCTGAAGCCCCTGACAAGCTCCCCTCAAGCTTGTCCCTCAAATCCAGCTTGAAGGGGGCTTCAGATTTCTTTTCTTCATGTGTGGACACAAACAGGCTTGGGCTCAGAAAATCTTTCCCCTGGAGGTAGCTTAGCTAGGCTTTTGAGCCCCTCCTGTTTAACTGAAAATTTGTGTAGGTCATATAACCCTGAATGGACTTTGGTAAATAAACAAAATTCCCATACCCATTTCACCTCCAATGTTTGATTTCATCCCCTATCAGCATTTCTACGAAAGGGGGGGGGGAAGGGGTGAAGAGGGATTTGTCCCCCCCCCCGAAGTAGAGGGGATAACCCCCTGTCCATTTGTTGGTTAAAACATATTTTCGACTGATTTGGATATTAGGCTATGATTTATATCGTCATCATCAATGGATTGATATGGAACAAATATGGGCCATTTTGAAGAGTACTTCTCCAAGTTTACAGTAAAACACAGTTGCAAGACATTGACTAAGAGCATTTGGTCAATGACAAGAAAGCGATATTGCCTTCAGAAACACAAGTTGGAATTTTCCATCCCTCCTCCATATTTCAGAGTTCTGAGAGGAACCCTGCTCATTATAGGTCTGAGCATCTTCGTATGCCTATGAATTACCCAACCTGTTCCCATTATTTAGTTCAGTAACTTCAGTACAGCCAGGCCCGTCGGAGCGGGTGCGGCAGGTGCAGCGCTCCCCTCACCACTTATATGCCTCTTCCCCCGGAAAACAGCTAAAAACAGGCAAAATACCACAAAAAACAGAAGCTCGCCGCACCAGTTTTACATTCCTCCTTGTCGCCGCACCACTAACATATCCGGTGCGACGGCGCTGCAACCAGGTCATCCAATAGTGATGAATCGGTTCATGATTGGTGACCTATATAAATATCTAGATATCAGCTATTTTATAGCAATTCAATGTCAGACATATTAATCTGCTTGAGTCCACTCTGATGGAAAGATGATCACATGGGATCATGGCATAATTGAAAGATTAAATATCCTAATAAATATGAAAATTTCACTTTACCTTTTATCAATCGATCTCTCGACCTCCGGATGTTCATTTGAACCCCACAGGGCTCTACTTAGAGGGGCATACTTAGAGGGACATACAAAACAATGTTCACAACAGGGTTCGATTTACCACGTGCACGCATGCACGTATGCATGTAACTTTTCCCTGGTGCACGTAACTTCAATGAATCACATGCACGCAGTGCATGTATTTTTTTTTTTTCGGTGTGTGTCATCTAGCAAGTCCTGACTCAGTGCAGAAGCACTGCTTTCCATAGGAGCCCTTGCATAGTGTTAGTACGGTTCAGACTGATGGAATTTATAGCCTTTAGAACGCAAATGGTGCATGTAACTTTTTGTTGGTGCATGTAGATTTGTTGTTGGTCTACATGCACCGGTGCATGTGAACAAAAATTGGTAAATTGAACCCTGACTGAGCCTATTGCAACTAACCTAGGGTTACCATCTGTCCCGATTGATCAGGATTGTCCCGTTTTCGGAAGCAAAAAAGGGTGTCCCGGCCGGTGAGACAATTTGTCCCGACTTTTCTAAAAACGAACATAGCTGCCATATTTTGTATTACCTTTGTGCATGCCAAGTGAAAAGAAAAAATCATGATAACGGTTTTAGCTGATATACATGTGTTGAACTGGTCACCTAAACGACCACGTTGATCAGGAATAGCCATACAAGCTGGTGAATTTGGCACCTAGGCAGCTTCTCAAAATTCAAATTTCCGGCAAAAAGGCGGAGGGGACCCCCTCCTCTTAGACCCCTCCAGATCGTCATGTCCCAATTTTACTTCAAATAAAAATGGTAACCCTAAACTAACCGCCCTCTGCCTGGAGCACACATTAGGCTCACCGCAAATACCACTGGGCACCCCGACACCATTCCCAAGACTATTTAGACCCAAAACTATCTAGGTAAAGAGGGGTGTATTTTACTATTTTGTGAGTGGTGGTATATTTCAGTGTGAGTAGGGAGGCATATTTTTCAGTGTGGGCATAGAGGCGTATAATTCAGTGTGGGTAGGGGGTTTGTGTTAATGTGAGTAGTGGGTTATGTTAACATGGGTTGGGAGGGGGTGATATCTGAGTGTGCATGTAAGGAGGGGTTTATGTTTTATGAGGGTTGTGAGGGGCAGGGTTGTAGCTAGAGAATTCTGAGTGGGGGTCGCAAAACGGCCAATTTTTGGTGGGATTTATGACAGCTGGTGTGGAGGACAGCGCGCGAGCGACGCACAGCCCGTTACAACCGGGGTCCCGGGCCCACTCTGGACTATATTGTGACATAATTGTTTTTTTTTACATCATGAACTACTATAATTGTGCATTTGCAGTACGCCTAGCCTCTATCCGTAGTAACCAAAACCCCTGAGTGGGGTTCGGCGCCAGCCTGCCGACGCCCGAGTGGGGGTCAGCACCTCCGAGTGCGGGTCACTGCCGACCCCCGTAGCTACATCCCTGGTGAGGGGGTTCATATAAGTATGTGTAGGGAAGGGGTTTATATGCCAATGTTTGTAGAGATGGGGCCTCATTGGTGTGGGTAGTGAGGGGATTTACTGTGGGTATGGGGTGGCATATGTTAATGTGAGTGGGGAGGGGTTATGTGTTGGAATAGGGAGTGGTAGATGTTAGTGTGGATTCATGCAGGGGGTCCATTTCTGTATGAGGAGTGTTTATTTTAGCATGGGCAGAGAGTGAACCAAATACTACATGTTTTCCCAAAATTGGTAACAAAGTTTTCACCAAATTTAACAAACATTGTGTAGGCTGTGTATGCCAATTTTGTTGTCATGTTAGTGTGGGTATATTTATGGTGAGGGGGGTGATGTTTTGTTTTGGGGTATAGTTACATAGGGAGTGGGTTTGATATATGGGTATAGTTATAGGCATAATTATGGGAATGTTGGGGCCTTGGTGGGTTTTGGATTAAAATGACTTCATGGGATGGGGTTTACATATGGAATTGTAAAAAAAAATCAAAACCTGGTACTGACCATCTATACAAAGTACATTCAATGGGATTACAGTAATACACCCCATGTCAAAGTTCATACAACAAATTGTCAAACATCTATTGATTTTTCATTGAATGAATCCAAGTTGTCAGTCATGTACAGTCGTGTGAGAATGCTTGCATTGATACAAGACCTAAAAACTACGTTATCATGTAATATTGATTGTTGATTAGGGTGCTTCAATAGGATTGAATGAATCACAGGTGTAAAGATCACTGGTGAATAAATGGATTAGTGTACAATAAACCAAGAAGACAGTATTATTGTACTAATAGCAGTGTTCATGTAAATCATTTGATTTTTAACAGTAAATCATTCTTTGTCTCCTCGTACAATGATTTGCTCGATGGAAGTTTGCAAGAGTCCAAGTTATGGCATTTATGAGGTTTTACAGTGTTTAACCTCTGTTGACTTCAGATGACCGTTGACCTCCACCAAGAACAATAAGGATCATATACTACATGAGCAAGTGGTTCAGTGGTTTTACCCAGTTATGGCATTTGAGGTTTTACAGTGTTTAACCTCTGTTGACTTCAGATGACCTTTGACCTCCACCAAGAACAATAGGAATCATGTACTAACCATGATGGACACACATACCAAGTATGAGCTCAATTTAAGTTTACCCTACCAAGTTACGGTGTTCACAAGGTATTCAATGTTTGAAATCTGTTGACCTCAGCTGACCTTTGACCTCGACTAAAAACAATAGGGACCATCTACTCACCATGGGTAACCTACCTACCAAGTATGATAGGAGCCGGACCTAGCATCATTCACTTATCGTGTTTACAAGCGGCGTCACACACACACACATACATACAAGCATGACTACATACATTCCTTTTTGCCAGCAAGGAATAAAAAATGGGACCTGTTGCCGTCTCGCTTGGCACTAGCAATTAAGAGATTGGAACAGGGAAAAACGAGGGGTAGGATTAATTTCCGTCCGCATGGTGACCCCCCACCTTCACGGCGAGGTCACGCTGGGTGGACTTGGTGAAGGATCGCAGCAGACTTACATTGCAGTGTTCACGTCTGCACACCTTCCGGGCCTAGTATAGGTACTGACCTTTGTCCGGTGAGAAAAGGACTAATTCTTCAAAGGAACTCTATGAGTTTGTGGAGGGGTCTTATTGTCTCCCCAACTAACCAATAAACAATTAGTCTTGTGTGGAAGAGAATTAAAAATGATTCAGATCTGTGATATTTTATTCCTTGCCAGAGGCAAAAGGAATCTATGCAGTTGTGTGTGTGGGTGTCTGTGACACTTCTTGTAACCACTCTAAGTCAATGATGCTAGGTCCGATCATTCTCATACTTGGGTGGTAGATTACCCATAGTGTGTGAATGGTCTGTATTGTTTTTTGTGAGGTCAAAGGTCTTGAGGTCAAAGGTCATCTGAGGCCAAATAGTGGAAGCCTTTATCCAGATTGCTCCTCTCCACCCAGGTGCTAATTGGGTACCTGCGAGGTGTAACTTGGCAATTGGCACTGATCTCGAACTGCTGCCTGTACCCATGTATGTGTGGGGACGAGTTATTCCAATGACCATGGGTAATGGAATGTAAAGCGCTTTGAGACTGACTTCATCGGTGTAATGCGCTATATAAAACTGACCATTATTATCAACCTTGTAACCACCATAACTTGATAGGACAAACCTCAATTGAGCTGATTACGTGGTCCCTATTGTTTTTGGTTGGGGTTAAAGGTCATCTGAGGTCAAACACTGAAAACCTTGTAATCACCATAAGTCCATAACTTGATAGGGCAGATATCAATTAAGCTGAAAACCAGGTAGGCTAAGCTCCATAACGTGTTGTGTATGTTCATCATAGTTTGTACCTGATCTCAGTTGTTCTGATGGAGGGAAAACCAGCGGTTTTTGTAATTGCCTCTTTGTTGAAGTGCACCAGTCAGTCTGGAAGTTAAGGAAGGAGGAGATGAGGT
>JAODUJ010027731.1:0-12447 GCA_027564615.1 Psolus chitonoides | reverse complement strand
TCTCCTCCTGAATGCCAGCAAACAACCAGAAAAACACAAAGAACCGACTTCTGATGTCAGCAGTCGGTAGCGTATTTAATTTCCCATGACCCCAAAATTGTACCAAGGTTCATAATTTGGCCTTAAATGACCTCCGATGACCACCAAATGACTCCAATTTGTTGTCGCAAAATGTTTGCTATTTGAGCTAACTTTCATGTACATCCGACAATCTCGGCCTGGAATGACCACCAAATGACCATCCACCAAAAATCCCTGTACACCCTGAAGGTAGCACTACCTGAGCATTATAATGACAAACCCTCAACACTGTACAATCGAAACTGTACGAGGAGAAGAGTTTGCGTGTTTTTGTTTAATGGCCTCTACAGAGGTCACATCCGGTATGAGCTCACTGCACCATTGGTGCTCTTGTTACTTTCACTACCAGGTCCTTGTCAGAGAAGTAAGTTTTTTTTACCATCTGTGCTATGTTGTCTGTTTTACAGTAACCATTGTATTCATTTCTTCGATCACTCTCAATCTCTGTTCCCCTACTTCCGGAAGAAGTCGATACTTCCTTGAACTGTCCATGTAGCATATTTTCAAGCATGGTCCAACCCATTTCATCCTTGTATTCCAGATGACCTGTTCCGTTTGCCAGTATGTTCTGTTTGGCAGATGAAATCCCTCCGGCGTCCATAGATATAACAGGCACTGTTGGTCCTGGAAACGACCCTTGTTTCTGACATCTCCAGCTATGAATATTTCCAGCATGATGTAGCACAGTTACAATAATAGCTTGTACTGGTGATAGATAGGATTTGTAGTATCACCAAATCTGTAGTCTCCTCCAGGGCCACAATGACGCTCCTGTTGTGATCCCGATATGGCAGTGAGTCACTCACTGTTACTGATTTACTGTAGCTGAACTATCACTCTCTGTATTTGGAAGGTGTCGATGGTGTAAGTGGGTGGGGATAAATTGCATTTGCTGCATAATAGTTTGTGATCTGCGACGAACGGGTGATCAGTTCGAAGTACGAAGCGCGACGCATGGGTGATCAGCTAGTCACTCTTATAATCCTCCTACAATTGGAGTAGTTCCCTAATCCCTTCATGATAACATGCTAAAGTTTTCAACAGTGGTGTGATAGTAGTGTCAGTCGATTCACCTGTGTGCCACAGTACAGTAACTCTAGCATATTTGCAGTTTGCCTCAGTTGTTACTGGCGAGGGTTATAATCTCATAATACAGCCAATTCTAAATCTGTTTGTTACACAGTATGAACTTGAGCATATATAACCTGTGTTCTGTATTATGCTTTTTGATTCCTTGTGACGAAGTCCAAAGGAATCTATGCAGTTGGGCTGGCGTATGTGTGTGTGTGTGTGTATGTGTGTGACACCTAGCTTGTGATCCAGCTAAGTCCACATTGCCTGACCCGATCGAGCTGAAATTTGAGGTGTGTGTTCGTTACGATGTGTACAGGAACGCTATCCATTTTGGTGTAGATCTGGGGTCAATTTTGGTGAAAAATGGGAAAATTGTGAAATTTTGATAAAATCCTTGTAATCCAGCTAAGTCCATAGTGCCTGACCCGATCGAGCTGAAATTTGGTGTGTGTGTTCGTTACGATGTGTACAGGAACGCTATTTATTCTGGTGTAGATCTGGGGTAAATTTTGGTGAAAAATGGGAAAATTGTGAAATTTTGATAAAATCCTTGTAATCCAGCTAAGTCCATAGTGCCTGGCCCGATCGAGCTGAAATTTGGTGTGTGGGTTTCTTATGATGTGTACAGGAACGCTATTCATTTTAGTGCGGATCTGGGGTCGAATTTGGTAGAAAATGGGACATTTGTGAAATTTTGATATTTTTGCTATTTTCGGCTTGTAATCCAGCAAAGTCAGAACTGCCTGGTCAAATCAAGTTCATACTTGGTAGGTGTGTTCCCCATGATGAGTACATGAACCCTATTGATTTTGGTATGGGTCAGAGGTCAACAGAGGTCAAACATTGACCATCTCTATGATTGAGCTCCCAAATGCATGTCTCATGTTCCACAAGGAATCACTAAGCCTCTTGGCTTTCTGGTTTCTCAGTTGCTACTGTGGCAGCCAGGCGTATCGGGTGGTAGTGTAGTGGTAATGAGTGTGGCCCTACATGCAAGAGGTCCCCGGATCGAATGCCTAGTGAGGCACCTGGCTTGTCTGAAGCTGTTCTCATGTTGTTGATAGCTCTGTATCGTTGTTTCATTGCAGCGGGGGTTTGGGAGCAGGATGAGATTGTGTTCACGCCTTCCTCGTTGATCTCTGGGCACTGGTTGAAAAGAGAAGGCGAAGTTTCGCCAGTGTCCATTCATGATCACATGGTCAGGGTTCCTAGATGAGCCTCATGTGGCTTCCTGGACCCATAGCAATCACATCAAAACAACATTCAACAAAAGCATGGACATTATTATTGAATTATTGCATTGCGAGGAATCACTTAGCCTCTTAGCTTCCTTTTTTCTTTCTTTTTTCAAAGTTGAGGACTCCGCCACCATTTCCGTGGGTGGCGTGATCGGCCTGGTCATACTGATGCTCCTGATCCTCGGCTGCTGCTGTGGATGCTGCATCTGGATGTTCAAGTCCAAAAAGAGAGGGGGAACCCCCCGCCCAGGAGCTGCTGTCCCCCCAGCACGGACAACCGTCATCAACAGTGGGCCCCAGGTCCACCCACCACCCACAGCAGCCCCAGTCAGCCAGGAGATGGACGAACTACCAAGCTACACCGATGTGGTGGCTGCCCCACACCCATACCCCCTGGTGGGAGGGTATCCACCACAGCAGTCCTACCCACTACAGCCCTACCCACAACAACAGCAGCCGTACCCTCAACAACAGCCCTACCCCCAGCAACAACCTTACCCACAGCACCCCTATCCACAGAACCCCGAAACAGCCGCTGATTCGCCACAACCAGTTCAACCCAACTCAGCATACCCACCAGCTCCTAATCAGCTTCCAACATACCACCCTCCCCCACAGGGAGACACCCATGCCTATCCGCAACAACCCCCTGTGGCGCCCTACCCACAACAACCCCCTGCTGCCCCCTATCCATCTGAACCCTCTGTCGCCCCCTACCAGCAGCAAGCCCTACCACCGGATAACACCCAGCCAACTGCACCCCCACTGCCTGAAAATTATGAGTGATTCTTTGGAAATGCCAAGAATGCTAGATTGGGTGGCCTCTCATCAGACACATTTGAGTGAATTTTGCCCATTTTGTCCGGCGGTCAATTTACTTCAGCTACTGGCTGTTTTGTTTTCCATTCGTTCAAGTGCGATTTTCACGGGACATGCGAACAATTTGCGACGGATGCAAATGTCGAAAAACACTTTCGCATTTTATGGGATTCAGTAGTTGCGAACGTATCGCGGGTCGTGGTTTGTTCTCGTAAACATCACAAAAGCTGTGTCATATGCGCACGACCTACTAGCGACATTCGTGATGCTCACCAAATCTTTGTGAGACCCCGAACAGAATCTGACGCTTGAATCGTCTCGCACACGTCTCGCCAAAATCAGCGAGGTTCATTTTTTTACCTACTGACAAACCTTGTGCGAAGTTCTCACAAGTGTTTGGCGCCCGATTGGCGACAAATCCACAGCTCGTGAGCTCATGGACGTCATACTGCGACTAGACAGCAAACTGTTCACAACATCTAACACAAGAGCTACAATCTTGGACAAAATAGTTGGAACACCTACTGCAACACCCGACTCAGGGCGCTAGAAATAGCGATCTCGTGGCGTACTACATCTACACCCACCTCTCCCTCCCCCCTCCCACGTACAATGTTGGATACGACAGTGTTGGGTCTCAGATCCAACATTGTGTGGGGGAGCGGGGGTTCTATCCATCACTTTAGGTATGAATGGGGTGTTCTAACGAATTGTGTCCAAGATTGTAGCACAAGACAGCTATCAACTCAATTGTCGGGAAACATTCGGAGGCTCCCTTTTCCGAATGTTGAATTTCACCATTTTTCGCCATTCCCATCCCTCGCGAGCCCCGTGAAAATCGCAGAAACCTCTCCCAATGAAACCAAATTCCAATTGTAAATCTGAAAGGATGTGTTCTGTGTACATTTGATCAATATGCATTTTGTTGCATTATAGATTTGGCTGACAGGCTCTTCCTGGTTTTGACTGATTTCCGACACTTTCGGCCACTAGACTCCTGGAAAACTGGCAAACCCACCCTCGAACCTCGACTAGTAGGCTAGCATGGTGGGATTAGGTTTCACGCCTCTCGAGCATTTCAGTTGAAAATATCTATAAAATGAATCGAATATATCAACTGATGTATCAGGTAATCTAATTTGTATTATTTCGTGTTATATCAATGTGTCAAATTTGTCACTCATTCTGGAAGATTGTGGAGCACTTATTGTGCTGAGTCGTTAGTTTGTGCACGTTCCGAAGTAGAGGGACTAGATTTGGCACACCTGAATTTAAATGAATAATTTCACTGAAATTAGGGAACTGTTTGATCCGAAAAAGGTATGGGAGGATGGTGTTATAAACACTGCATCTTTGAGCCAAATATTGTGAGGTATCAGCAATAAATACGATCCTGACGTCTTTGGAAAGATTTGGGGTTGCCCCGACTAGGATACAAGCTTAGGCCGAGGAATTTGTGTTGTAAAGTGCGTTGCGTCATAACTAATCGTATAACGATACCCAGAGAATTCTGAGGCAGGCCCTGCTTGCATTATATCAGGTTTGAGATTATGATGGCTCCCAACTGTGCTTTGGTCCCCACTATGAGCAGGTGGCATAGATATGAATGCATTTGTGTGGGCGAGTTCTTTCGTGAATACACATACACCTGCCGTTATACAAAATGTTCTTGTAACCTCTTTGAAACTGTTTTTCGTTTTTTATCACAAAGTTTTCTTTAGCAATGTCTTGTTAATAAGGCCCTCTCTTCTTGCCTCAGTGGTAAGAACATAGTCCTGTTTACTTGTTTAGCCAAAATTGTCAGTATCCAGTAAATTTGATAACCAAATTTTTCCAGTGATAGAGAAAAATTGTACACTTACACCTCCTTGTATGGATGCAGTACCAATCTTTTTTGTAGCCAGTGAAGAGGAACACACTCTTGCTTCAATTTCTTATGGAAATAATCACCTGAAGTTAGCATTTGTATTGATTCCCATAGCAAGCTGGAATGACCCTGAAAATCAGTGGTCACAATGTGAAATAATGAGAGGAAAAAACACCCACTGATTGCCCTCAAAAGAAGCTATTCCTGAATAATTAGACATTTAAAAGATAAGCCCAACACTATCATTGACACAAAATAGCTGGTACAGATTTCTAAGAGAGATAGTGTTAAAAATCCGAGCAAAGGCCAGGAATTTGATCATCCAAGATTATGTATAGCTATTGGCCTCTAATGTTCCCTCTCCATACAGTCCAGTCTATTCGTCGTTTTCGACGAAACAACAAATTCTCCCTTTTCGACGAAAAGCCATGCAAATGAGCGAACACAGGAAATCGTGTAGTCGCATGATCAGCCGTTTGGAAAACCTCCCATTCACCAGCCCATATCACTGAGCACATTCGTGCACACCGTAAACTGTGGGTACCACTGTTCCGAGTATCTGGCTGCTGGTCCACAGTACAACATTTTCATTGGACCAGATAAACTGCGTTCACGGAATGAATATCCTCAATATTATGTGGACATCTGTTGAATTCCACGGTTCCATTTTTGAACGCGAGCCTCGCGACTACCACTGTAGCAACTAAGATACAGTGTGCATAGGCCTACCACAGTGTTTGAATCCCCCGCTGCTGCAGTCTTTATAATTAATATAACTGACCTCCAACCAATACCAGTAATAATGCCTCCCTCCTCACGCAGGCTACGTATGCAATAAATGAACCAGAGTATACGTAGCAGCCTACCCGTGTCAGATGATAGTAAACGCCGCATATCAGAGCAATGACTGCAATGGGTCTACGGGTAGGGAGGTCACATAGAAATCGAACAACTCCTCGGAATTTACACGGTGGACTATGAAACGTACCACGGCTTTCTTGAAGGTTACAATTTTGTCCTTCCGAATATACAAGTTTTGAAGCGTCCTTCGAGCGGACAAATTATCCAGGGGTGTTTGAATGGTTGACCCATTTCATTGTTCCAATTCAAGATGGTACCCTAATGAATAATAAGTTTTAGTCGTTTCGGGAGAATTTGTTTTTCGTTGTTTTCGGCAAAAAGACTGGACTGCCATATCTAAATGTACCAAGGAAAGTCTCTCCGATCATAACTGATAGTCATAATATAATATAATAGTAATATCTAGCATTCATATATAGGCCTAGCGCCTTTCCATCGGAGTGCTCAAAGCGCTTTACAGATATTACCCTGCTCATTGGAATCAGGCACACACTCCGACAATTCCAGAGAGTACCCTATATGGCAGCCATTGAATGCACACGGTTGTGCTCAAATCCCTCATGGCAGCATGGGTCCCCAATTTGCTCCTGTGTGGAGAGGGATTCAAATGTGAAACATTGGAACAGCAGTTTCTTTAGGGAATGCTGACATCAATAGTTCCAGTCCCGAGAATTCGCATTTGACTTTGATGTGATTTGCGTTGCAGAAGTGTTTCCTATATTATTCTAGAGTAGAACCAACTTATCTCATATCTTTCAATATTCAGTTTTCATTTTATCCATGTCCATCCATTGGATCGAATGAATATAATCATGTGTGTGACAAATTTGGGTTTTGGCTTTTTTCAATTTTCTGACTTTGTGTTTGAGATATTTGAGTTATGTTTAACAGCACAGTTAACCCAAAATATCAATCAGTAAATCAGCTTAGCCTTCCAGCAAGCACATCGGTAACCACGTTTTCAGCCATATCGCATCATTGCTGTTGAACATGCGGCCATCGATGGGACGCTTCATCTGAATCATCTTTTAATCCAGCCCTGACAACTTTTCATTTCAGTCAGAACTATGGTGCATGTATTTGTGTATTTTATAATTCAGCACATTGAACCCTTGCAATATTTGCTACATAAGCACCCATGAATTAGTAATAATACATACTGCAATTGTTCGGGCAATTTGCTGCCACCATTAATAGGTTTCGCCTAAAAAGCACAAGAGGGAAGCTTTAGCAGATAACACAACTTTCCATTTACCCATTGGTAATGGGTGACAATTCGCTTGGGACATTTCCCCCCATCATGATCCAAAGATGAACAATGTTTTCAGCAACCAATGAGCTTTCTTACCATCTTTGTAGGCTGAAACATTAAACCATGTTACATCTACAGGCCTCTGAATAGCATTTCTCATCCAGATGGTAGGGGAACGTGTCTACCTCTACTCATGTCTCTCACAGAACCCCCCATGTCTATCTCTGAATTGCATTGCTCGAGTGGCAGACTTCAGAGCAGCCTGGACAGGTCTATAGTTGTGAATGTATCTTGACCAGGATGTGCCCCCCCCCCCACAAAGAGTGCGTTACTCTGACAACACTCAGTACACCCACACGAAATGACCAGCTCAGCATTATCAAATACTAATTTTAAACTATTGGTCAGACTAGCCAGACCTCCCGATTTGGGGGAGGGGGGAAAAGGGTTGGATTGGTGGAGCAGAATCAGCTGATATTGCATAGGCCCTATGTAGTATTTTTTTCGGTCAGTGATTCTATTTGGGGGGAAGAGCTTCAACTATGGGACTCCTGCTCCTCCCCTCTAGAGGGCTATGCCACTGCTTTGTCATTGACAACATTTTCTTGGTTTTTCTGGTATTTAGCTGATATTACTGATCATGATAAGATTGACCGTTCTCTTTTGTCGAAGGAAAAAGGAGGAATCTATTCATATCCATGCACCGAAGAAGTTTCATGTTTTCTTATATCAGCAGAAAGCAGTGAAACATGAAAAAATGGAACTCGTTCACAATTCATACCCCCAGAAAAACTGCTGTGGATATAATAAAAGTGAGATATGAGATAGACAGGCATTTCCTTCAGTGCTAGTATGTAAAACAAATAGACACTCAGGTGCAGGTACTAGAGGCTGCTTCCATATTTTCATATTTTTTGCACAGAAAAAAGTTCCATGTCTATTTATGTTGGCAGAATACAGTAAAACGTGAAAAATGGAAATTCTTCACAATTCCCCCTCCCCCAAACTGCTGTTGATACTATGAAAGTATGATATGAACCCCTCAAGATAGACAAGCTTCTTCCTTCAGTGCTAGTATGTAGAAAAAATAGGCACTCAGGTACAGGTGCTAGAGGCTGTGTTCATATATTCTCATTTTGTGCACAGAAAAGTTCCATGTATTTTTATATTGGCAGAGAGCAGTGAAATGTGAAAAAATGGAACTTCTTCACGATTTACCACCCCCAGACAAATGCTGTTGATATGAACTCCTTGATATAGACAGGCTCCTTCCTTCAGTGCTAGTATGTAGAACAAGTAAATACTCAAATGGGTATCAGCTTATATATTTTACTTCTTAGCCAGGTTTAACTGTTTGAGTTCCTTTTCATTTTTATTGTACAGCGCTTCGAGATTTCTGGGAGGCGCTATATAAGTAGTACCTATTGTTATTATTATTTAGAGGCTGCTTTCATATTTTCTTATTTCCACCGTGTAGTGCTATTTCTGTCGTCAGTTTGTGGACGTGCAGGTCAGCGATCACTACACAGGTTCTATCATGCACATCATCTATATGAATATGCCAATGAACTGATCGAGCATCACTGTGCCAAATGTGTGGAAAAATATTCAGACTTTCAAATCTAGGTCAACATTATCAGGTACAATATATTAATGCTATTGTTTTACTTCATCAAATATTATTATCACTTCTAGATGTGCAGACCAGGGAAACTTGGGTTGTGTTATCAGGAGTGAAGGATCTGCCCTATTTTCTTGTCCCACATCATTGTCAAAGAAATTGTGGAGGAGTTGTGATTTGTAAATAATTTAACCATGTATTATATAGTATTTTTAGCTGCGGGTGAGCTGCTCAAGCAGTCACAATGTCTCTCCCTCCGTTCGTCGCGTTTCATAACATCTGAACCGCTACCAGGTTAGAACTTGGCGGGTGGGTACGGCTCACCGCTGGCCAGAGGGGGTTCGCATTTTTGTCTCGCCTGAACTTGTTCAGTGGGAGACTTAGTGATCACTTTGTCGTGCGTGTGTGTGTATGTGTGTGCGTGTGTGTGTATGTCACGCTTGCCCGTTAGCGCGATATCTCGAAAACGGTCATTGTTATCATGATGAAATTTGGTGGGGAGGAGAAGAGTGGGGTGTTCTTGAACTGATTAGATTTTCAGCCTCAACCAATGTTCTTAAGTAGGTTAATTTGCATGGAAACTAATGGAAAAAACCACTGATCGCGCAACCAGGCGAGACACTTGGGGCGGATCGCCTTGTTGTTTTTGTGGTGTCATTACATTTTAATTAAAGTCCCATATTGAGTTGGTTCGTAAAAAACCCACTAATTTTCTCAGAAATTCTCGGGGTAAGGTAGGGTCTGTGCAGATTTTGGGATTTACGAAATTTGGTGGTAGAATATATATCCAGTGATTTCCGAGATTTTTCGACGTGAACGTCGGATTTTCATTTCTCGTGGGACCCAGTACTAATACAAGAACATTGCGCAATACGACTCATTTTGGTTACTCGCACAGTAGCTAGCTTCAACACACAGTGACCGTGCGTATTCGACTTGGAGGCCGAGCGGCGAGTGAGTCCTCGGTCGGAGATGAAAAATATTTCTCAGAGAAGATGTCACAACAAATATAATCATTTCTTTCCCCCAGTCTGAGTCACCTGGCCCAAAATATAGTGAGGGCACATGCTATATCCATATTCCGTGAGACAGTCGGGGATAATCTTTTTTGGACCTAAAGAATAACTCAGTGTGAACAGTCCACTGCAAGATAGATTTCCATCTCCTAATTTCGATTCCCTCAGTTCAACTTGCCTGAAATTTCACAAAGGAACTTAGGATATTCAATTGGGATATCATCCCCACTAAAGAATCACATACCTCCCCTGACAGTGGAAAAATTGGGAGAAATCTTCCATTTGGGGCTCACTGATGAATGTCCAATCCAACCGCATAGCCCAGAATTTTAGGTCCCAATTCAATTCTCCCAACTCAACTTGCCTGAAATTTCACAGAGGAACTCAGAATATTCAAATTGGGATATTATCTCCACTGAATAATCACATTCCTCTCCTGACAGTGGAAAAATTGTGAGAAATCTTCCATTTGGGACTCACCGATGAATGTCCAATTCAACCGTAGCCCAGAATTTTAGGTCCCATTTCAATTCTCCCAACTCAACATGCCTGAAATTTTACAGAGGAACTCCGGATATTCAATTGGGATATTATCCCCCCTGAAGAATCACATACCTCCCCTGACAGTGGAAAAATTGAGAGAAATCTTCCATTTTGGGCCCACCGATGAATGTCGCAATCCAACCATAGCCCAGAATTTTAGGTCCCATTTCAATTCTCCCAACTCAACTTGCTTGAAATTTCACAGAGGAACTCAGAATATTCAATTTGGGACATTATCCCCACTGAAGAATCACATTCCTCTCCTGACAGTGGAGGAATTTAGAGAAATCTTCCAATCTTGGCCTTACCGAAGGATGTCAAATCCATATACTGCATGTAGCCTAGATTTCCAGCTTCCATAGCCATTGTCCCAACTCAACTAGCCTGAAATTTCACCAGAGAGCTCAGAATAGTCAATTGGAGTATTATCTCCCAAAAAAGCTCACATGCCTTCAATATTTGTGACACAATTGAGGGAAATCTCCCATTTTGGGCTCACAAACACTGTCATTGTCGGTTATCGTAGGGTAGATTTTCAGCTAGTAAATTTATTCCCTCTGCTCAACTACCCTCAAATTTGACCAGAGAGCTTGGATTATCTCTCTCATGTAATATTCCTAGCAAAAAATCCCATTCCTCCTATGACAGTGGCAAAATTGAGGAACATCTCCCATTTGTGGTTGTGGGCCTATAACTCATTACCAATACACTCACCGTTGCCATAGTTAGAATGAATTCCAGCTCTCAAATTGGAGATTTAACTAGCCTGGAATTTGCTTGCAGATGTTGAATATTCTTCCCACTAATATTCTACTCTCCAACCTAGTCCCCATATCAGAAATCCCATTTCTCCCGATCCCATTGGAATGGAGAGACACTTCTCATTTTGTCTGCCCTGAACCACTACTTGTAACGTTATGCCCTGCTTGCCTGACAAGTGTAAGTTTCTGTGTACAGTCAGGCTAGCATAACGTAATGCAACTGCGGTAAGTGCCTGAGGCTGTGGACTGGACAGTCGACTTGATAAGTTCGAGAGCTCAGTTTTCGTGAAGATATATTGACAATTCCCTAGCAAAACATCCAATCTACAGATTACGAAAGTTGACCGAGCGAGGGCTATGATAATGTGTAGGCCTAGAGCCTACGCGTACGCATACGATAGATAGTTATCGCTGGCCGGCCGGCTAGCCGCGAGAGCTGATAATCGATTGAAGCTAGCGGAACATCCTAGCGCTGAAAAAACTTCAGTCAGCCTAGTATGGGATCCGCGAATTGCCATGGAAAAATAGGGAAATTTCCAGATTTCTCCAGTTTTCCCATCTCAAAATGGGAAAAAATGTCACTAATGAATGTTTTTCGACGAAAGATGTAATATATTCCCCCCATATCAATGGCAAAAACGGGGAATACCAACGCAATATGGGCCTTTAAATCCAATTATTACCAAATTATTCTTCTCCACAGCCATCCCATTGAGCTCTCTGTGAGAGAGATTTGTTTACATTACTACCTACCCATGCACAGCCCTCTGTGTGATAGCAGGGAAATTGTTTATTCTACCTGTCAACAGATCAGGAGGCCAGGATACTTAGCCTCTGCTGTCTAACAATGAGACTCCAAATTCCCAGACAGAGTGTTTCCACATATACACAAATTTGTATTGGAATAATTAGCTGTGGGTGAGCACCTCAAGCAGTCACCGTGTACCTCCGCCCTTTCGTCACGTTCACTCATAACATCCAAACCGTACATGCTATAAGGTTGAAACTTGGTAGGATGCAGTAGTAAGTGCGCAAGTCCTTCATTGAGATATATTTTGAGCCTGGTATATGTTAATTAGATAGGCTAATTTGCATAAATTACGCTAAATTCTCAACATTGATGGATTTACATGAAAATTGGTACATATAGTAAACGTTGTGAGGCAAAAATGTTAAAAGCCATTCCGAGGTCAATAACAGGCTAATTTGCATAAATTACGCTAAATTCTCATCATTGATGGATTGACATGAGAATTGGTAGGTATAGTAAACATAGGTGGCAAAAGTGCTAAGTCATTAATCGGCTAATTTGCA